>JACEFZ010009168.1:540000-603096 GCA_014155875.1 Cepaea nemoralis
TTGAACTTATTGCCATTAAACCACTGCGTATATGTTACCGTAATGTTTGAGAGTGGTCTACCCTTTCGGTAGATATCAGCAGTGGTGCCCAGAAACCTGTATCCACACACTTCAAGTTCTGACCACTGTGGCGTGGACGACGTACAGGTCACGCCGCTCAAATCATGCGCATCTCACGAACGTGATAGTAAGGCATTGGAAAACCGCCTCATCTTCCAGTTGGGTTCACTCTCTCCTCACGGTCTCAATGTCCAACATAGTTTCATTTAACTCCCAACCTCCCCTCCCCCTTTTCCATCCCCCAAGTTGTATAGCCCACTAGAAAAACGTGTCAGCCCCAACATTACATTCGCCGTTTATGATTTCTTGGCAAGTCTACGTTCGGTGGCTTATCATTGCTTTCTGAGCGACCGGCACTCATGTCATTCTATGCCAACCAACGCAGGGTGGACTGCATTCCAAGCGCCTGCCGCAGTGTTCCTACGCGGTATGCGGGAGTGCTTACTACACCTTCGCCACAGAGCCGGCTATAGTTCACTGCTAATCTGCCTTTCATCATTGGCTCACATGGGTGTCCCTCCCCCGTCCCCCATACCTCCCTACCGGGCGGCTAGCCAATCCCTGTCGCTCATTGACCCGTTTAAACCATGCATACGGTTCTTTCCATTCACATCACACAGTAAGCGCGCATGGCGCATTCGACAAAATCAGGATTAACATAAGTAACCTTTGTATTTTCCTGCAGTGTTTTTCGTGTATTTGTTTGTCTGTTTGCTTTTGTTTGGTCTGTGCTGACGAAGGCTTTAGCCGCAAAATTCATTCTGTCTCTTGTAATAGTGTTCTAGTAAAGCTCACAATATACTGCTCGGTTTGTGTGTGTGTGTGTGTGTGTGTGGGGGGGGGGGGGGGGTCTCATTCATTACTCTTTCGGGAAACTTCGCCACGAAGACTTTTTTTTATATACTGCTCGTTTTTTTTTTTTTTTGAGGGGGGTGGGGGGAAGGGGGGGGGGGGGGGGGTGATTCATTCATTACTCTTTCGGGAAACGCGCTACTTAACCGCAGCTTTCCTGATGTCATTGTTGTGTTGCTTTCATCGTTGTATTTACACTTGTTGAATGACTGTAACCTAAGGTAAATACAACGTAGTATGAAAAGTACAACGTGACCAAACAATCTCATGACAATAATATTAACAGTGTACAAAAAGCAACGAGTCAGAGTAGCGCTTGAAAAGTTATTGAAACCAATATCTTTCTGTACACTTTAGTCTACACTTCTCCACCTGGCGTGGCTTGATATCTCTAACACTCCAATTAGAGTTGAGAACCTGCAAGTCAAGATTAATGCTACATGCATGGTCACGTCTGGTAACATGTGGTGGCATTTTCAGCAATATGTCAATTCTATTAGTTTCAAATTAATATTATTATAACTGAATTCGACATGTCGAAATGTATGTCAAAAAACGAAGCAGGTAAACATTGTGGTACTTAGATCGCTTACCTCAAGTGAGCCGAAAGGATAACAGTGAGCTAGCTCTTAAACTTCCAAAGCGCAGACGGAGGGTTAGTCGCATGTCAGTTGGACTTTGTAACATGTACCCCCGGGGCTTGGACGGGTATGTTACTAATACTTAATATCCCCAGCCTTTGCTCCAACCACCCCAATTTACATCTACAGGGCCCCACACAAACCATGTAACCGATGCCTTTGCAGGGTTGACAAGAGCACCGGCATCAGCACACCATGAGGAAATTCGATCTAGTTCGCCCTGCACATCATTGGCAACCACCTGTTTCGCCCTGCACATCATTGGCAACCACCTGTCTATCTCGACCCTGTATTTACACGAGAATGCCGTCAGAAAATGACAGAGTCCTACCCCTCCCGTCCAACTGTTGTTCAGTGATCGGCATCGTATACACGTTGAATAGTACTTGTGACAGTGGTGAACCCTCGGCATTCCTGGACATATCGTTATCAGCTCAGAAGACCAACTCCCACATTTTAGCACCACCTTCCTTTGGAGCAGAACTGCAGCTATCCATCGTACAAGGTGAGGGTACACTTTCAGTCTAAGGAGGGTTTGCATCAAGTGCTCGAAGGATACTCTATTGTATGCGTCCTCTAAGTCTATGGCGGCCGCACATGTCTCTTCTCTGACCTGAAATCCTTCGTAAACATCTTGAGCAAAGACTGCCGCATTCAGCCATGACTCTTTGTTGCGTCTACATCCTCCAAGTGTGGGCGGGAAGCAGCCGAGTTGTTCCAAGTCATAAGTAAGTCTGTGTGCTACAATTTTCTCCAGTAGCTTGCCAGTAGTTCATGATTCTGTAGCCGCTTATCTTGGAATGGCCTTTGTTCGGTTATGGCAGCGGCAGCAAGTAGCTGTGTAGACATTCCTCTTTGATCTGACCCCTCTGAATACTCGTGTTGAATTCTCTGGCCAGTTCTTCCATGTCATCATCTGACATCACCATTAGGTCACCATATCGGATGCCGTCTGGGCCTGGGGCGGTGTTAAGAGATTTTTTTAGCATCGCACTTATTGTCTCAGCTGTGATTATGCATTCTTCGTCTGTCCCGACCACCTCGCACAATTGAGAGAGTGTCGTTGTGGTCCTCTGTCTGGTGGGCTCGTCTTTCTGGTCAGTTTGTTCTATGTAGCGTGCAAGAAAGGCCTTACCTTTATCCGCATCCGACTTTTTCCATTTGAGGTCTGTGCCTTGAAAGTCTGGAATTCCCCTACGTTGTGCAGCACCGTTCATGCTTTTATGGAGGCGCCAGAATGTTGTAAGAGATCGCTCGGACCACACCTTCATGCAGAATTTGTCCCATTTCTCGGCCTTGGCCTGTTTGGCGTAGGATTTGAATAAAGTCATCGTCCTATGGACCTCAGTCTTCGGAACACTACAACCCACCATGCATTTCGCAAGAATCCACCGGGAAGATTGGAACACTGAAACCTACCATGCATGTCACAAGAGGCGACTAGGGAGATCGGAACACTACAACCTACCATGCATATCGCAAGAATCCACCGAGAAGATTGGAACACTGTAACCTACCATGCATGTCGCAAGAGGCGACTAGAAAGATCGGAACTCTACAGACTACCATGCATGTCGCAAGAGGCAACTAGGGAGATGGGAACACTATAACCTACCATGCATGTCGCAAGTGGCCAATAGACCTATCTCATCATCACCATGTGTCATGTCAGTAATCGTGAACTGTCAACTGTCGCCATTTGACATGATAAGCAGAGTCGTGGTTCAGCTCCGTATCCTTGCTTCGACCATGCAATGTTGTCATGCCATTCAATCTTGCCAATTTTTTTTAAAATTTAATATTTCCCATAAGGAAAGCCAATAATAGCATCGCAATGTAACCTACGATACATGTCTTAAATGGCCATCAAGGAGGGTTGTCTTTCGGGCTTTCTTCTTCATTCCGAAGAAAATCTTTACTTGCAAAATCGAACATATAATGTCCAAGGCGCTTGGAGTGAGTTGGTATAGGGTATTTACCCTAATTGGGGAGTGAGGGCAAGATGAAGAAAGATGGGATGGAGGATAAGAAGGGAAAAAAGAATAAAAAGACGAAGAAGAAGAATGAGAAGACGAAGAAAACGAAGAAGAAGAAGAAGAAGAAGAAGAAGAAGAAGAAGAAGAAGAAGAAGAAGAAGAAGAAGAAGAAGAAGAAGAAGAAGAAGAAGAAGAAGAAGAAGAAGAAGAAGAAGAAGAAGAAATGTAGAAGGAGCATTAAAAAGAAATAAACAGCACAGAATAGGAGGAGGAGAAGAAATAGAGAGGGAAAAAAAGGAAGAAGAAGATTGCACTATCCTTTTCTGTTTTTGATTGTTGCTCATTTTCATTGCTTTACTATCATAAACATTCAACATTCTTTCTTACTTAGTCGATCTGGCAGTGAGATCGGCAAATGACACTATTGAAGATTTAATTGACGAAGACGAAGACACCTGTAACAACAACAAGGCCGCAACATCAGTGCGTCTGTCCTGGATCGAAGGAGTGATGTTCAGCTGGTTGAGGATATTTGTTAGCAATTCAAGTAACACAACAGTGATCTTGCGATACCAGCCTTTATGTTTCTCTAGCCTCTCCTTTTCCTTTTCAACTTCTCACTTTCTTGTTGTTACTGCTGTCAAGATTTACTGTTGATGTAACAACAACAAAAACAAAAATAACAATAACAACAACAGCTACTGATACGTCTACTACTACTACTACTACTACTACTACTACTACTACTACTACTACTACTACTACTACTACTACTACTACTACTACTACTACTACTACTACTACTACTACTACTACTACTACTACTACTACTACTACTACTACTACTACTACTACTACTACTACTACTACTACTACTACTACTTCTGCTACTATTACTACTACTACTACTACTACTACTACTACTACTACTACTACTACTACTACTACTACTACTACTACTACCACCACCACCATTCGTCATCATCATTTGGCATGTCGGTGATCGCAGTCTGTCATGTCTCGCCATCTCACACGATCACCAGAGTTGTGGATTAGCTCATTGTTCTTGCCTCGACCATGCCACGTGGTCAAGCCAAGAAGTATTTACTTCTCTGTCTTCCTCTTGTTCTTTTCCACTCAATCTTACCAGTTGTCACCAACTTCTCCGATTTATTTCTTCTCATAACATGACCACATAATGTTGACTGTCTACGTCTAATTTATATAATCAGTTTACCACTTCCACACAGCCCGCCTTTTAGGAAGCTACTGAAGATTAAATTGCAAGACAAGATCCCAGACACTGAAGTCCTAGAAAGAGCGTCCATGCCCAGTATCCACAATCTACTAATGAAGAATCAGATTCGCTGGGCTGGTCACTTGACTCGCATGCCAGATCACAGGCTCCCTAAACGAATTTTTTATGGCGAGTTGCGATGTAGTAAACGCTCCCAAGGCGGCCAAAGAAAACGCTTTAAAGATACTCTGAAAATCTCACCGAATGCTTTTGGAATTCAACATGACACCCGGGAGACTGCAGCCATAGACCGAAATTTATGGCGTGCATCATTAGGCAAGAGTGCAGTCACGTGTGAGGCAACCAGGACTGCAAGAGCTGTGAAGAAAGGCAGGACAGAAAAACCACTGCAGGAAATCCTCCTCCAGAAACGTCAAGCATTCTTTGTCCACATTGTCAAGGAACATTTCGAGCAAAAATAGGTCTTATCAGCCATCTTAGAACCCACGGCTCCATACCTTCAACCCCACTGGATGAAATGAATGGTCATCATCATTCTTGATGAACAAACAACATAATCAGTTTACGATTTTCATTAGTTACTTGTATGATTTGGTCACTGGTTTTTATCTCTGTCCATGGTATTCTTTGCATTTTCCTCAGTGACCACATTTCCACAGCCATCAATTGTTTTTCAACTTGGTTCCTCATTGTTCACGCTTCAGATCCATACAAAAAGCACAGGTTCTATAAAGCACCACAACACACTGTTTTGTTCCCTAGTGTCACCGACCGTTAGGGTGTTTCTATTGAAATAGACAGAAATCCCTATCCAAGAGTTTGCCGACAGTCTCTAGAAATTATGGCTCGTTATAAGAAGGTCTAAAGGGATAGAAGAAGAAGAAGGTCCCGATAGAAGAGACTGGGATTCACTTGGTAGACAAAGGCAGAAGGTGAAGAACACTCGTGTATGTAGGAAGACCTAACACGAATGTCTAGTTTATCTGTCGGTGATCCTTCGTCATTTAATGATAAGCCCCCTGTTTTAAATACTTGCACGCACTCACGCACACGCCTTGCTTTCAAATGATCACGAGGGGAGTACGTTGGTACAAGTATAAAACAATAATACTCTTTAATAGTAAAAGAGATAATGAAAATTGTCGTTCACGTGGTGAACTATGACAGTTACATTTATGTTACAGGTACAAAAAGTTTTCTGATGCTTAGCTAGATAGCATATCATCATTCACACCATCCAGACAGTGACACACTCAGAACACATGTAGACACAGAGTCACCTGAGACAATCTGATCTCGGTTAGGAGTAGTTCTGGCTTTCGTTTGTATTATGTCTTGGGAGTCGACCCTGGCATTCGACAGGTGTACGATGCTCCTCCGGATTCCAGGTTCCGTCTCCACTAGTTGGTGGCTCAAAGTTTCGGTAACCGGACCAGTTAGGCGTCAGCAGTATCAGCAGCGAGGCTCCTTAAATCAAACAAACAGTTGCAGACTCCTTAGTGTCTTGACAATAGCAATGTGTCTGAGTGCTGGTGTTGTGTGTCTGTTGTGTATGTGTCAGATGCAGAATAGGAACAAAAGATAATTCATCTCTGCTATTCTGTATCAAAAGCAAGGGCCAATAGCTCCTATTAGCTTGGCTATACATTGTATGACATGGTGATACAAAGTGACAAAGGGTCCAGAAGTGGACATATCCTAAGACCACATGGTCCCTTGGGGTAAAACCAGTAGACAAATCTTTGTTTGAAAAAGGCATTACAAAATGTACATGGCTGTAAAACTTGAAGTGACTCATATGCAATAATTACTGGTGCATTCCTTAACACCATGGTGAGGAAGTCCTGGGCAGCCCGGGTGTTTCCCTAGATAGCTAAGGAAAGGCCAACAATAATTCACCCTAATCCCACATCAATCATTAGGCATAAAGAAATCAAGTGTCGCCCCATATAATATACGAGCTAAAAGATAAGAAGGCCAGCAGGCAAGCAAGAGGGCTGAGATATTCCAGGCATTGGGCTTTAGGATGTCTCAGTTATCCCTTGTTGAGTTATTTACTCCCCAAATTCTGATTCCTCCCCACATAGTATTTGCTTTGAACTTAGGACCGTCAGTGTCGTGTAGTTCGGCATGGCGGTGAATCAGGGGTAAGCAAATTTATGTTTGAATATAAATCGCCTAGTAATATTGCTGGCATGTGAGAATCATGTTCCACATGTCTCTTCTACTTCTGCCCACATGGCAAAATCATGTTATCATATTTTCAACAAAATATACACGTAAATACATTCACAAAATGCATATGAAAATTGTGACGGGACAGCCCCGGAGGCATCCGAATTACACAAGTTTGAAAGGAATTAAAGAGCCCACCAGAATTATTCTATCATTCTCTAAGTAAAAGAATAATTGTCCACCAGAAAATAATCTAGTCCCCAACCAAGGAATAAGGAAAAACTAACAGAGATTGAAAACAAGAGAAAATTACATTTTGACCACGCACGCCCCATCATTTCTGTAATGCTAGGTCTGAGAAAGCTTTGATGTCCAGATCAAACGTAAAACCCAGACATCACGGCACCAGTCGGCGGGCGCTATCAAAGGTTGAAAACTCACTGTTTTCAGTTGATACATCGCGGAGCCAGTCAGTTGAGATTGACGTGTTAAATTAGAATCCTGCGGTTGGAATGGGGACTGACACCTAACACCTTACGGTTAACATGACCTAACGTGTAAACCAGCCACGGCAGAATGGGAGATAAGAGGGTCAGCCAGACCCGTCTGAAATAACACATGCGGTAAAAGTCCAGACTTTGGGGAGCCGAGTTGCCACCACAAAGGAGCAATTAGGACCAGATGCTTAACACCTCACTGCAATACGGGCGGCAAAGTAGGAAAACATGGCTGACACATTCCTGCCAGCAACCGGGAAGGCTTGTGTTAACCACAGATTGGTATGTAGTTATGACGCAACGTCTATTGCATCGCTAGCGAAGCATGTTTTATTGTTTCAGGCCATGGTGGGGCATCGGTCAATTTGATTGACAGATGAAACTACCCTTCACAGGAAAGGAGGAGGGGTGAGAAAAGTTTGGGATTTAATCCATCCCGACATCGTACATGGAAAAATAGGCGGAGTTAATTAATATGGGACATATTAATTAGCCAACCTGGAAACTAGCCAGGAATGGAGAGAATAAAACTACATGCATGGCCAGCAAGACTTCAGACGCAAATTCACAATAGCATTCTTAGGATACCTACTGGAGAAATATTAACATTTCGTTCTGTTGACTTCTGTACGAAGTCGTATGACAGGATTTCCTAGCTATAACCCAGGTAATACCATTACTCTGATTAGTTTGTCTGCTAGTCTGAAGGCTTGTGTAGTTTCTTGTTCTACATATTCTCCCAAACTTTACACTCGTGGATTTTCTTTGTACTTAATGTTCCAGTTTCTAGATTTACTATTACACTGTGAACTTTATCTTCTTCTTTCATTCACCACTTGGTTGTCTGATTTGTTGTATGTGATAATTTGGAGAAATCCATTATCCAAGCTACATGAGCGTGTGGCTTATTCATGTACAGGAGATACATTTAGATTCATCCTGTATGATGTTAAACATTTGGGAGACTGACTACTTAGGAGAAATTCCTGAGAGCTACCAGTCTCTTGATAGCGTCCGATTAACATTGATTATTTGGACCAACACTTTGAGTGCCTACCAAGATTGTGGTGAAACCACTTGGTTTGAGGAATGGCACCAGTTCACCTTGTCTGCATGATGTCTGCATGAGGACAGACATGACTTAGGACATTCAATATCCCAGACAGATTCAGGGAAGGCATTTAATGTTCGACAGGACTGTGCGACCAGTCCTTCCGACAAGACGGAATGAATGAATCAGAAAGGGAGAGAGTAAGTGAGGTGAACTTATATGGGAAACACTGCATTACATAAATGTATGTGAATATGTATGTTTTGAAGCTATAGATGTTCTAAATAGTTTTATGAATATATACATATATATTTATTTATTTAGAACTGATATATGTTTATGTAACATGCCATCATATATCATCATACCATCATATATTATGACTTGAATGTATGTTTATATGAATGTATAGACATATGTGTTTGAGATGTGTAGACGTAGATACTACCCATCTCCGTTCGTTTCATTCCAGATCTCTTAGGAGCAATGGACAGTCAACAACCCATATCAGGAAGTGACTTAGCCTTGTGAGGGACCACTTTGGACTCCTTCAATCTGACAGTGAACTGCGTCTCACTGGGGGAAGCATGACCTATGTGACCTCTTAAGTTACGTATACCATAATATAATCATCATCATCATATGATCATCAAGACTAGAAATAATAAACACAGTTGTTGTATTTTAAAACTCAATTTGTCCGTATAATTCTAAATGTTTATAAATGTTTGTGTAGCGTAATCAAGTACACACATTATTGTATCATTTAGTGGGGGTTCACACATATTGTCCAGAAGTGGGAATCTATGTCCGGGAGGTATCTTGCCTATGCAGTCATAAGTAACCAGATTACGTTGCATGTCTTAACTCCTCCTTTCTCACTTCTGGTGATACCAAGTACAGCCAAACTATATAGATATATTCTATCTTCAACGAGCCACTTCTTGGCTGTTTTCTTGAGTATCAGGGACAGTGTCTTAAATCAGCATAACAGACATTTGTTCCACGTTTTCTCTCTGGGATCTGGGGTAGCAATTAGTTCCCTTCTGACAGAGTTAGGGGATCTCAAACTGCATCCAGAACTAACACCAGTAGAAGAAAATGATTTTGGCTGAGTGGTTGCCCAACCGGGAGCTATCTCAAGCCAGTTGGTGACATATTGGTCTGCTCGTCCGCTATAGAATCCGGGAGTACACCCTAGAAAATTTTGGTTCGCTTCCGACTTATTGGTCTGCTCGTCCGCTATAGAATCCGGGAGTAAACCCTAGAACACTTTGGTTCGCTTGCAAGGAACGAACCTATTTCAAATCTGTTAGTCTGGTATTATTCTGGTCTTGCCCATGGATAGAACCTAGGTCATTCTCACTTACATTCTTAGCAGCATTAGTTAGTTATTATTTATTTCTAACGTATTAGCTTGCTCGATCGTAAGCAAGATTTTGACATATTAGGAATTCTCATCCATGAGAGAATCAGAGAATATTCTAGACTATTGATTTTCATAAACCATTCTTTCATTCTTCACCCATTACATTTGCTAAGTATTAACTTAGGAATTTGTTTCTAGGAAAGTTTGTAGAATTTAAATAACTTGTTAAAAAGTTAATAACGGATAATATCATATGAGTTAATTTACATCATTCACCACTGTAGAATTAATAATCACATTAATTAGTGATATTAATTAGTTTATTGATGATTTACTTGATGATTTTTTGATTACATGCTTTATCATTTGATTTAATCATGAATAATTTGATAATGCATAATTACTTCAGTGTATGACGGACTGCTTTGCATCAACTTTCTCACTCAAATTCACTACTATCATTCTCATAGCAGTGTCAGTTCCTCTTGTCACTATCCTGCTCTAGCATAAATCTGACTAGCTCTCTGTAGGGTAATAATATAATTACTTACCTGAGTTTAAGCTGAGAAGAGATCATGGATGCACGCACAGATTTCTTAGAGTCCGCTAGAGGATGGGGCATAAGGCTCGGCTTAGTAGGAGAGAAGCTAGAACTATTTATTAGAGATGAAATGGATTGGTGGGACAAAGAAGATGAACAGATGATGAAAAGACTTGCAGAATTAGAAGCAGATATGCGTCACAAAGCTGAAGAAGATGAGATTAAGAAGAAGCAAATTGAAATACTGAACGTGGAGGAATCTACCAGCTCGACTGAGGAAAAGCCAATCACTCAAGCCGAAACTCTGATAGAAAGCAGGGAAGCTGACCGTCACAAAGAAGAGGCATGCATTCCTTTGCAAATCCCCATGGCTCAGAAAAACAAAAACTTAGGCACAGAAAGGCAGATGCTTCCCACCTCAATTCCAGAAAATAAACGGAATCGGAGGAAATGTACCAAGCGTACAGTAAACAGTCACAAACGTGATAAATGTTTACACCGCAATAAAAGCGGATTAGCTGGCTTGGCAACCCAGCAATCTCAGGAGCTTCCTAAGACTTCCCAAAGGAGAAAAATCCAGGAGGAGGAGGACCTGAGGAAAACTATTAAAGAGATCGAAGGCGAGACCTTACCCGACTCTTTTATTCCCTTCAGTTCAGAGAAACTAGGAGTGGAAATGAATTCAGCTGAGACTGGAATGGATGTAAAACAGGATTCCAGTGTTTCTTCATGTGTGGCCACACAAGATGAAACAATTATCAGTATGAATTACTTATCTCAGGTGGGAGATGACATTGAAAATGACACCCCACAACATTCACTTCTATTGGATTTGGCACAAGAAAACCAGACCAGGGAGAGAATACCTCAATTGGACTTGGCACAAGAGAGCCCAGCCATGGAGGACAAACAAGACACGGAGGAGAATTCTTACGATGTCAGTATCTTGGAATCTTTCGAAAAGGAAATTCAAGATAAAGAGAGCATTCATGTAGATTATACCACGGACTCTGATTCAGGGACGATAAACATGTCTGCTAACAACAAAGAAGAAAATACTTCTTTGGACAGGATGAAGGTAATACCTATCATCAACACAGCTGAAGCTAACAGGGGATCACAAATGATGGACTCTGCAGCGGAACAAACCAGGAGCGGTTGGTATACTCAACACTCAGGACCTTGTTTACCTTTCACTTCAACCAATGTTGGATGTGGAGAACAGCTGTTTATGTATACTTCTACAAGGAGTGATACTAATTCACAGTTCTTGGGGAACAACATGATTTCTCAAAGCTGGACAACTTCTACTAGGCTTATACTTTCAAACACAGATTTAAAATGGAACTCTGTTGAAGAGGAACTCACCTGGATAAAGAATTATCGAGGGAAGAAAACTCTTAAATCAGGAGGGAGTAAACGAACGCCCTACCAAGAAAGAGGCAAGTATGAGTTGAATGCACATCATAACATTATGATGTTTAGCAAATTTCCTGCCAAAAGGAGGAGATTAAAGGATTTTATTATGATCTTTGGCCGACGGAGGAAAAGAAAATGGAGCAACATTACTGCGACCAATTCTTTTAAGAAAACACTGATGGCACTTCCTCTGCTTATAGGACAAGGGCCAGAAATTGAGTGGACAATAACAGTCTCTCTGCGGCGCAGGAGAATCTTGTTATACATTTTGCAATTTCCCGGCTGGGAAAAAGTAAAACCTCCAGAGGACAGGACATTACCGAGCAATAGCCCGGAAATCCGACACAACACCAGGAGCAAAGATTTGCAAGATTTATCCTGGGATGATGGACATGGGATATTTCTTTTGACTCATAGAACCCACTGCCACAAGGAATATTGGGAACCCAGACTTGGAGGCAGTTCTAGAAGGGAGATAACTTAGATACATTCTTGAATGCTGCCGAGGCTCTGTTATAGGCTTCATTACTGAACCTACTTAAATTGGGGAGCTATGTGACGGGACAGCCCCGGCAGCATCCGAATTACACAAGTTTGAAAGGAATTAAAGAGCCCACAAGAATTATTCTATCATTCTCTAAGTAAAAGAATAATTGTCCACCAGACAATAATCTAGTCCCCAACCAAGGAATAATGAAAAACTAACAGAGATTGAATACAAGAGAAAATTACATTTTGATGACGCACGCCCCATCATTTCTGTAATGCTAGGTCTGAGAAAGCTTTGATGTCCAGATCAAACGTAAAACCCAGACATCACTTCACCAGTCGGCGGGCGCTATCAAAGGTTGAAAACTCACTGTTTTCAGTTGATACATCGCGGAGCCAGTCAGTTGAGATTGACGTGTTAGTTTAGAATCCTGCGGTTGGAATAGGGGACTGACACCTAACACCTTACGGTTCAACAGGACCTAACGTGTAAACCAGCCACGGCAGAATGGGAGATAAGAGGGTCAGCCAGACCCGTCTGAAATAACACATGCGGTAAAAGTCCAGACTTTGGGGAGCCGGGACAACGTCTGTAGTGGCCACCATAAAGGAGCAATTAGGACCAGATTCTTAACACCTCACTGCAATACGCAGCAAAGTAGGAACACAGGGCTGACACATTTCTGCCAGCAACCAGGAAGGCTGGTGTTAACAGCAGATTGGAAGGTAATGACGCAACGTCTATTGCATCGCTAGCGAAGCATGTTTCATTGTTTCAGGCGTGGTGGGGCATCGGTCAATTTGATTGACATATGAAACTACCGTCCACAGGAAAGGAGGAGGGGTGAAAAGAATTTGGCACTTAATCCATCTAGGTAAATCGTCCTACATGAAAAATAGGTGGAGTTAATTAATAGGGGATATATTAATTAGCCAACGTGAAAACTAGCCAGGGCTGAAGAGAATAAAACTACATGCATGGCCAGCAAGACTTCAGACGCAAATTTACAATAGCATTCTTAGGATACCTACTGGAGAAATATTAACATTTCGTTCTGTTGGACTTCTGTACGAAGTCGTATGACAGGATTTCCTAGCTATAACCCAGGTAATACCATTACTCTGATTAGTTTGTCTGCTAGTCTGAAGGCTTGTGTAGTTTCCTGTTTCTACATATTCTCCCAAACTTTACACTCGGTGGATTTTCTTTGTACTTAATGTTCCAGTTTCTAGATTTACTATTACACTGTGAACTTTATCTTCTTCTTTCATTCACCACTTGGTTGTCTGATTTGTTGTATGTGATAATTTGGAGAAATCCATTATCCAAGCTACATGAGCGTGTGGCTTATTCATGTACAGGAGATACATTTAGATTCATCCTGTATGATGTTAAACATTGGGGAGACTGACTACTTAGGATAAATTCCTGAGAGCTACCAGTCTCTTGATAGCGTCCAATTAACATTGATTATTTGGACCAACACTTTGAGTGCCTACCAAGATTGTGGTGAAACCACTTGGTGTGAGAAATGGCACTAGTTCACCTTGTCTGCATGATGTCTGCATGAGGACAGACATGACTTAGGAAATTCAATATCCCAGACAGATTCAGGGAAGGCATTTAATGTTCGACAGGTACTGTGCGACCAGTCCTTCCGACAAGACAGTAATGAATGAATCAGAAAGGGAGAGTAAGTGAGGTGAACTTATATGGGAAACACTGCATTACATAAATGTATGTGAATATGTATGTTTTAAGCTATAGATGTTCTAAATAGTTTTATGAATATATACATATATATTTATTTATTTAGAACTGATATATGTTTATGTAACATGCCATCATATATCATCATACCATCATATATTATGACTTGAATGTATGTTTATATGAATGTATAGACATATGTGTTTGAGATGTGTAGACGTAGATACTACCCATCTCCGTTCGTTTCATTCCAGATCTCTTAGGAGCAATGGACAGTCAACAACCCATATCAGGAAGTGACTTAGCCTTGTGAGGGACCAATTTGGACTCCTTCAATCTGACAGTGAACTGCGTCTCACTGGGGGAAGCATGACCTATGTGACCTCTTAAGTTACGTATACCATAATATAATCATCATCATCATATGATCATCAAGACTAGAAATAATAAACACAGTTGTTGTATTTTAAAACTCAATTTGTCCGTATAATTCTAAATGTTTATAAATGTTTGTGTAGCGTAATCAAGTACACACATTATTGTATCATTTAGTGGGGGTTCACACATATTGTCCAGAAGTGGGAATCTATGTCCGGGAGGTATCTTGCCTATGCAGTCATAAGTAACCAGATTACGTTGCATGTCTTAACTCCTCCTTTCTCACTTCTGGTGATACCAAGTACAGCCAAATCTATATAGATATATTCTATCTTCAACGAGCCACTTC
Organism: Cepaea nemoralis; assembly: GCA_014155875.1. Classification (NCBI taxonomy): domain Eukaryota; kingdom Metazoa; phylum Mollusca; class Gastropoda; order Stylommatophora; family Helicidae; genus Cepaea; species Cepaea nemoralis. The sequence goes on from JACEFZ010009168.1 coordinate 554,767, forward strand.
TTGGCTGTTTTCTTGAGTATCAGGGACAGTGTCTTAAATCAGCATAACAGACATTTGTTCCACGTTTTCTCTCTGGGATTAGTCAGTGGTAATTAGTCCCTTCTGACAGAGTTAGGGGATCTCAAACTACACCCAGAACTAACCACCAGTAGAAGAAAATGATTTTGGCTGAGTGGTTGCCCATCTGGGATCTAACACCAGCCAGTTGGTGACAAAAATAATCAGTAAGGTTTATACATTATATATATATATATATATATATATATATATATATATATATATATATATATATATATATATATATATATATATATATATATATATATATATATATATATATATATATATATATATATATATATTTATCTATAAATATATCTAGACCTCACATGTTTTCTCTCAATGTCTCCCCTTTCAAATACCATGTTTCATAAATATACATGGTCGGGAAAGTTTTGTGTTTTCCCAATATCAGAATGTAAATGTGTACACACTCCTTACTATAATCGTAACTATTATGTTATTACACTCACCCCCAGTCTTATTGCAGCAAAAAAGATCTGTTTTGGTATAATCTACCAAAGATGAGTTGGATTTGGCAGCCCACTTCATGTAAGGTCTGCTTGGCACAGCAGCTATGGTCGTTGTGAACCGGACGGAAGTTGTTAGTCACAATTTCCGGTGCCGCAGTACTAATAGCATATCGCCGTATTCCCGTTGCTAGGGAGTGACGGACCTATGTCCCCAGTCCGTAGACTTGGTATTAATAAGGGTTGAAGACAGGGGATTTCCCTTGTGACATCATTTGAATAGATGACGTGAAAATACACGCTGTCCCCAATGCACTGTGTAGTTTTAGTGCAGAAAATGTCTGCGTAGTCATTCTGACGTCAGTATTAGTAATTTAGCTGCTGTACTGAATCCATAATGTAAATAGTAATTCAGCTAACGTAATATTGGTGGTATTCGCATAGTGATCTAGACTCATCCCGTCACACCTAGCAAATGGAATCTTTTTATTGGTCAGTATGTTTTCCATCTTGCAAAAGGCAGCCTTCGCCGTGGCGATTCTAGTAATAATCTCTTCAAGACATTTCCCATCAGATGTTATGCCTGTTCCGACATAAGTGTGCCCATTTACTTGACTAAGAATATCCCGATATGCTTGTATATTACATTGTGGTATCTCTTTCTTCCCAGTGACGACCTTAATTTAATTCTAACTCGGGCTGCGGAAATTATGTATTAATTAAGCCATTAATCGCTAATGTTTATAAACAATTAAATATTTGTTAACGATTAATCGAAAACATGTCTACCGTCACTTATACAAATGAACCGGAAGTCTAAAAGAAACAACATGGCAGCAGAGAAATATAAACAAATTTCCGGACGATTACAAGCATAGATTGCTTTTAAAGTATTGACTGATGGAAATATTGAACATGCTGAAAAGGTTTATTGCGTTCATTGTGATACATCGTTTGCCTACCATGGTTCTAACTCCTCGCTTACTTACCACCTCCAAAAGAAACACCCACTACAGTATCAGAAACTTCAGTTGAGAAGGTATTTGCAGCATCGTCACCTACTTTGAAGCAAGCTACTTTGAGTCACTTTTGCCATTCGTTTGATCGCCCAGTGAGTACTGCATTACAACAGATATTCAAGTATCACTTGCAGACTGGATTGCTAGTAGTGGCAGACCAATATCACTAGTCCCTCGGATTAGGGAAATTACCGACTTTCCTTCAGCCTTCATGGGTCTTTCTGTCTGTCCATGGTATTCTTTGTATTTTCCTCAGAAACCACATTTCTACAGCCATCAGATGTTTTTCAGCCTGGCTGCTCATTGTCCAAGCTTCACATCCATATAAAAGTACAGGTTCTATGTAGCACCTCAACACTCTTTTTCTCGTTTCAATTGACATCTTTTTATTGGTCAGTATGTTTTTCATCTTGCTAAAGGCTACTTTTGCCATGGCGATTCTTGTTCTAATCTCTTCCAGGCATCTCCCATCAGATGTTATTACTGTTCCGAGATAATTGTACCTATTCACTTGTTGAAGAACATTCCCATTTACTTGTATATTACACTGTGGTATTTCGTTCTTCCTAGTGACGACCATAATCTGTGTCTTTTTACAATTTAATTATATCCCTTGTTGTTCACTGTGTGTAACAACCGCATCTACTAAATTTTGCAGGTCCTGTTCATTGTCTGCAATTAATACTGTATCATCTGCATATCTAATGTTATTGATGCATCGTCCCCCAATGTTGATTCCTTCCATATCTTCAATATTTCTGAAAATATTTTCACTGTACAGGGAAAACAGATCTGGAGACATTACACATCCCTGTCTCACACCTCTCTTAATAGGCTGATATTGGCTTACTTCATTATCAACTCTTATGGCAGCTTGTTGTTTCCAATATATGTTTTTTACAAGTCTAATGTCTTTCCCATCAATTTGTAGATCTTCAAGCATCCTTATCATGTTGACATGTCTCACTTTATCAAAAGCCTTTGTGTAGTCAATAAAGCAAAGGTGTAGATCTTTGTTTACTTCTATAGAACGTTCGATTACGGTTCTCAGTATATACACAGCATTTACTGTACCCTTGCCTTCTACAAACCCACATTGTTCTTCTCCTATTTCAGGTTGTATTTTCCTCCTCACTCTTTGCCTGATAATTCTTAGCAAAATCTTCGTGATGTGACTCATTATACTAATTGTTCGATGTTGATCACATTCCAAGGCTCCTGATTTCTTTGGGATTGCAATAAATACAGAATTACATAACTCATGAGGTATATTTCCAGTATCATATATTGTATTAAGCAGACTGGTAACTTTATCTATTCCATATTCTTCTAGAGCATTAATCATTTCTGTTGTGACGCTGTCTGAACCGGGGGTCTTGCCAGATTTCATATGGTTAAACGCATTCTGAACCTCCATCTTTAAAATTGCTGGTCCTTCATTATTATTTTGAACATCATACTGTTCGTCTCTGTTATCGTCATAAAGATTTTTCACGTAATCTGACCATACATGTAAAATCTGATCTTTTTCTATTATGACTCTTCCATCTTTTGTCTTTAGGCAGCCTGCTGATGTACGTGTTCTTTGATTGGTAAGCTCCTGAATTCTTTTGTGCATTAGTTTCGCATTTTTACTGTTGTGCTGTTTTTCAATTTCTCTGCAATTTTTCTCAAGCCATGTTTCTTTTGCCTCCTTACATAAGGTTCTCACTTTTCTGTGAATTTCTTCATATTTGGCAGGATTATTTTTGTTCTGTCTTCTTGTTTCCATTAGTTGTAAAATTTCTTCAGTCATCCATGTCTTACGGCCCACTTTCTTTACGTTTGGAATAGTTTTTTCTGCTGCACAACTGATTGAATTCTTCAGCATTTCCCATTGATCATCTACATCTTGAAATAGGATCTCTAGATCAGACAATAAATCAAATTTGTTCTTTACTTCTATGTTAAAATTATCTTGTATTTCTTTGTCAGTTTTCAATTTGCACAAGTCATATTTAGGGTTTTCTGCTGTATACTTGACTTTCTTTAACTTTACCCTCAATGTGCCTGTAATTAATATGTGATCACTGTAACAGTCTGCATTTGGAACTGTTTTTACAGTTTTTACAGTCCCTTTATTCAGGTGTCCTATATTCTCATCTATCCATCTAGTATGAAAGTCTGCTTGCTAGGCTAGTCGCAGGTTTAGGGAACCATTCTGGCTAAGGGAAGTCCTCCTACCTGGCTAGCCAGAGACCTGTTGGCCCATCAACTCACGGTCATGATTTCCCGGTCTACAAGACTGGGAAGTGTGGTTGACTTGTGTAGTCTGCAGGTCATTGGCAGACGTCTAACATTCACTGTTCACGCCTCCTGGGAGAGGCTAGCCAATCATAACCTTGCTGTCTGCAGAGCCGGGCGCAGTCCAAACCTTGTAGACCTAAATAAGTAGACCTAAATATATTTCTCGTTCTATTTCCATTTGACTGGTTCCTCAACGATTGATATTTCAGTGAAGTGCGCTATCTCTTCTTTGCAGCTGATAATCTCCACAACGTTACTGTAACATTGAACAACAATGTGGATTGTCCCAACAAGAAAACGTTTAACGTATCTAGCACAGCTATAGATGTGGCCTGTGACTTCCTTTCTAAAGTGTTCACACTAGACGTGGTTGGAGCAATGGCAGCCAATATTTGTTCTATCTACATCAGTGGAGGTTTGCTCTGTGATGTGACTTTCATGTTCTAGTGTTATCGTCGTCGTGTTTATTTTCTATTGTGGGTTTAACTTTGTTGACATTTATCAAACATGCATGTAGTGTGAGGAAACAAAATAGCATCTATCTATCTATCTATCTATCTATCTATCTATCTATCTATCTATCTATCTATCTATCTATCTATCTATCTATCTATCTATCTATCTATCTATCTATCTATCTATCTATCTATCTATCTATCTATCTATCTATCTATCTATCTGTCTATCTGTCTATCTGTCTGTCTGTCTGTCTGTCTGTCTGTCTGTCTGTCTGTCTGTCTGTCTGTCTGTCTGTCCATATATATTGCGTATGTTCATCTTTCATATGTTTATTTTTCATGCCACTTAATTGCACCATGCACAGTATGATAATTACTGCACTGCTTTATCAGTTTTAGCTAACATTATCATTATACCATAGACAGATAGAAAAACCAATGACCAAGTACTACTGGAGACAAATGACAATCGTAGATTGATTAGAGAAATTAGACGTAGACCGAGAGGATTGGCAAATATCAATGATATGATAATTGGAAACACATGGTTTAGTCACCATAAAAGACGACTATACACATGGAAAAGCCCTGATATAAAAGTACGCAACCAAATTGACTAAATTCATTCATTCATTCAGTAGCATGTCCTTTGCAGAACCTCGCTCCCATAACAACCTTCCGGAACACCTGTCGATCACAAGCAAGATGTCCCGCGCCTGATACACCCATCTGGAGATCATCCGCCACATCCTGCACCCATCTTCTCTTTGGCCTTCCTCTTCCTCTCTTCCCAGGCATATACCCTTCCATTATTGTTCTCTCCAAACTTTCGTGACGTTTCAAGTGACCAAAATACTTCAATTTTCTTTGTTTTATCGTCTTTAATAGCCAACCCTCCTCAATATTCAACTCTTGAAGTTTGGATGCATTTGTTCTTTTCTTTACCCAAGATATTCTTAGAACTCGTCTATAACATTTATATTCAAAGGCGTTTATGCGCTGTTCAGCTTGTTTAGTAAGTGTCCATGTCTCACAGGCGTATGTTGCAATGGGAAAGTATCTTGCTCCATGCTTGCCAAGGCAGTTGGCGCACTTTCTTTTGTTGTTGGGTGCTCGGAAGTCCGTGTCCAGCTTGGCCAGCGGACATTCCTTGAAGGCGTCGTGATCGGCGCAGTATCGGCAGATTTCCGTCTTACTGCGACAGACTGCTCTGCTATTGCCGGCCCTCTAGCATCTGGAACATTGATTGCCTCTTGGGATGAATCTCTCCGGTTGTTGCATTTTCTTAGTTGATTGATACTGTGATCGGCATCTCGCCGCCTCTGTCGATACCACTGCCAAGGTTGTATGTATCTTGGAGTAGGTGAGGAGCCGCTCCGCCTTCAAGAATCGGGTGTGTTGATTCTCTTCTCGAAGCTGCTTCAGGATTTCTTCGTCTGATAGCTCCACTTGGATACGTTTGACAACCCACTTGCTAGTTGGTGAGTCGGTGTTTCCGACTTTGGTGTCTTTCTCCTCTATCTGCCTCTCAATAGGTTTGGCTCATGTATGTGATGGACTGTCGACGGTCTCCCTCGTGGTGACTTCAATGGTAGCTGTAGTTTCAGGCTCTTTGTTACAGCTCGCAGGCAGGCTCTCAACGTTCTTCTTCTTGGCGGCTCCCACGCTGCACATCTTTGGATACCGCGTGTTTCTTGTTGTTGGATTTGCAACGTGACATTTTCCCCCGTATCAGGCTTCGTGACTGGTTAAGGCGATTTGTCTTGTTAGCGCTCGCAGTTGCGTAGGTGACACCACGTCCTGACTCGAGCGAGCTGGAGAATAATATGTACGGATGGAACGTATAGGCAAAGAAAGCTGTAAATGACAAAAAGGAAAACACATTTTTTAAAAGTGGTTGAAGATCAAACATAAACGTGATTCTATAGAATATAGAATAGCGAGAAGACTTGTGAATAGAATAGTCTAGAGAGAAAAACAAAAAGAGTGCGAGGAGTATGGAGAAACCCTGAATAAAACCTACAAAGAGGCAACTAAAAACTTGTACAACAGATAAGTACAATAAGAACTAGTGGAGAACCATTTAACCCAACTGAAATAATTAACAGCGAAAATGGAGAACCAATAACTGAACAAAAACAAATCCCATTAAGATGGAAACAGTACTTCGAACAACTTATCTACATCCCATCAGATGTCACAGGAATTCAAGAAACCGACACAGATGCCAACGAAGAACTAGAACCAGACATACTGAAAGAAGAAATTATAGAAGCCATCAGATTGGCCCCATTGAACAAATCACCGGCACAAGATAAAATACCAAATGAACTAATTAAAGCAGCAAGAGAAGTAGGAACAGCATGGCTATATACACTATTCAACCATGTTTGGGTAGAACAACAGACACCACGAGACTTGGGAAACGGCATAATTATCCCAATTCGGAAAAAAACAAAAACAAAGGCAGCAAAAGATACTGCAAACAATACAGAGGCATTTCCCATTTGAATCATACTGGGAAAGTATTTTGCAAAATTCTTGAGAAAAGATTACGAACTACTATAGAACCCCTGCTATTCGAAATACAACTTGGAGTTAGGGAAAAAAAAAGATGCACATTTGCCATTTTTGCTCTTAGAAAATTTATAGAAAAAGAAACACAATACTTAGCCTTTGTCGACAAAGAAAAGGTATTTGATAGAGTAGATAGAAACAAGCTTTGGCAAATCCTTAAACAGTATGGAGTGAGTACACATCTAATAAACCTGTGTAGAACCTTATACAACATCAGTGAATGCATAGTGAGAGCAACTGGAGAACATATAAACCCCTTACCATAAGATCGGGAGTATTACAAGGCTGTTTCCTGTCCACACTCTTGATCATAACCTATATAGACACCGTCTGTAAATAAACCAGCCAATCAGAGACCGCAAGAACACTTCATGATGAGAACACAGAAGAAGAACCATCTGCAAATTACACCATTAGAGAGCTCCTTTTGTGGATGACCAAGCACTATTTGCAAAATCACCAGATGAATTACAAGACCAAATTAATAGTCTAAATGAAATGGGTGGGGAACATAACATGAAAATTAGCCCAAGCTCTGTCTGTTGTTGCTAACTAACTATGTGACGTTTTCTACCTTCTCACGTCACTTAGCTATTTCTCCTATCTGTTGGTTCGAGATTCTATCTCATATTATTTCTGACGTCATTCATTCTGACTCGCTACTTGGCAGGGGACGGCAGAGAAGTAAATACCTGGATAACCTGGCCACGTTCTTCTTTGCGTTCATACGGAGTGTTTTTTGAGATGTGATTGCGGTGTGTCTAGATAGGCACCCTTGGATCGAAACCCTCAACCCAACACATCCGACTGTTAGCATGCTGTTTTGACCAGGTTAGCATTCCAGGGACTTTGCCACGTTGCATAGTCGAGACAATAACATTGAGCTGATCCACGACTCTGATGATCGAGTGAGGTGGCGAAATATGACCGCCCACGCTTATCGTCACGGTAGTTGATGATGATGATGATGATTATGACGTATCTAACTATTCTCCCCCAAACCTGGCAATCGCATTTCACAAGTCCCTACTGTATGTATTTATATCCCTTCCATTTATTTCTTCATAATATCTGATTGTCTATTCTGGCAGTGTTCTGACATTCCATGTACCAACATTTGGTGTATGTTAAACATTTAATTTGCATTCATGTGCTTGATGACGATCGGGTATCACATGTAGCACATCATACTTCCTAACAGCAAATAATCGCACCTGGAATCCCCATTAACGACGTTATCTTGATCAATTTTGTATAAAGAAAATACAGCGGTGGTTTTCCCTAGCCTTCCGCAGGTTTGTGTATGATTGACTCCACTAGTCTTTGTGTAAAACAGAAACCCTGCAAGACAGCAAGGGGTAAGAGGTTATATATGACGCCCCTTACCCGCCGATGACCACGTCATGGAGTTGTGGGGTATTTTTTAGAGAAAGCTGCCCTACCAACTACTCACCTCCCGTCAGTGACCACCGTCTATGTTGGTCTATGGCGGCTTTTTTAAAACAATGTCTTCTGTTGTTCTCTCTAAACCATGTCTTCCTGTGTCGACGTTTCTGAACCACTTAGGAGTTCCGATCATTAAAACCGTATGAAGTGAATATATGAGTAATACTCTAGCTGAAACATGTAAAACACATAATCGCTGCATAAACTGTTGTTCAGCTCAAGTAGTATTCATATATTCAATGTATACTATAACTCTGCACTATGCACCTGACGAGATGCAGCGAAATATGCAAGCAATAAATCGAGCACCATATTGTCTGTGGCTTCTTTGTTTTAATTCACCAAGGAAATGCATTGTTTTGGAGAAATGAGTGTCGGCCAGATATCTGGCTCCTTGCCGTACAATTCGCCCCCCTGCAAAATGGTGTGTCTGTTCTTATACACTATACACACCATACTTTTAGATGTTTGTTGTACTAAATGCTTGATTTAATTATTTTAATCTATTTTTAAAACACAGGTAGAAACGTGGCACTCAGACAGTCCGCCAATCAGACGAGTACGTACTTCAACGACTCAGTCAGCAACGCATCCAATGCTGTGGATGGAAACAGGAATCCCATACTAGAAGAAGGGCACTGTACACACACACGTAGGGAGCCTGTGATGGCCGAGTGGTCTCTCATGTTTAGCCGGCCGTGTACAATATTTGAAATCATCCTTTACAATAGGGAAAGTAAGACATGTGTTCATTGTGTTTGTTGTGGATTGATGCTCATTTCAATCTTATTAGGTGTTTAAACAAAGATAAATGTCAGGAATAGAACTCCGAAATTTTCTCCACTTTCATTGACATTACCAAGGCTTTTGATACAGTCAGCAGAGAAGGACTATGGAAGATTATGCCGAAATATGGCTGCCGACGAAAGTTTGTCTAAATAGTGCGGCTATTTCATGATGGTATAGTGCAGGAACATGGTAAACTGTCTGAGCTCTTTCCTGTCACCAATGGAGTGAAGCAAGGTTGTGTCCTGGCACCAGCACTTCAGCGTCATGTTTTCAGCTATGCTGACGAATGCCTTCGAGAACAACGAGATTGGAATAAACATCAACTACCGGATGGATGGAAGGTTATTCCATATCAGAAGGTTAAAATCAAAAACCAAAACTAACAGCGACACCACCAGAGAGCTCAACTTTGCTGAAGATATAGCTCATGTATGCTAGCTCAGAGTCAAACAGGCAACACAATGTTTCAGCTTTCTCATATGCCTGTGCCAACATTGGGCTCAATGTCAACTTGGAGAAGACTGTAGTTATGTACCAGTCGGCTCCAGTGATTAATCGCACCGTGCTTAATATCAAAGTGAAGTGTCATAGACTAAATGCACCTATCTTGACAGCTACTTAGTTAGTTAGTTAGTTAGTCGACAGATCATCCTCATTGCACATCGAACCATTCAGTCCATAAGTGCTCGGATCCCCTCCACAGCACATCCCGCAGCGTGTAGCGGCTAACGACACCAGTTCTGTGTTGGTTTATCAGTCTTCTTTGGCTTCCTGCGTAGTGTTCTTGTTTGGTCACCCCTCTTTTAATTTGCTGTTCGCGCAGTCTGGCCTATGGTTGTAGATTCACAGTCATCACTTGGTTCTCGCAAAAGTCTTACTTCTCGTAGAGCATTCAGAATGTCAGCCTGGTCCATGACGTTACCGCCCTCCACAGTTACCTGGGAGCTTGTCAGCCCGCTCATTCCCCTGTACTCCCATGCCATTCCATATATTTTCTTTTTTGTTTATTCTCATCTTATCATTTTGTATGCCACTTGATTTTATCATGTATAATATAACATTACTGTGATGTGAGTGAGAGAGTTATTGAGTGGAAGAGAGAGAGAGAGAGAGAGAGAGAGAGAGAGAGAGAGAGAGAGAGAGAGAGAGAGAGAGAGAGAGAGAGAGAGAGTAAGAGAGAGAGGGAGAGAGAGAAAATAGAGAGAGAGAGTTGAATTGCATCACTAATTTTTACTCTACATAATGTAAATGTACAATTTTTTTCTCCACTCCTTGCAATTGCGAGAATTCTCACGACAATCGTCAGTGTCTCAATTGTGTGTAAAGTGTGGGAGTTTGTTCTTATTAGTTTCAGTGATCATGTGAGGCATCATGTATGTGTCTAGATGTGAGGATGTGTGTATGGGTGTGTATGTGAGGGATATGTGTGTGTGTGTGTGTGTGGGGGGGGAATGTATGTGTGGAGGGGTTGTGTGTGGGGGATGTGTATGGGTTAATGGGTGATGTGTGGATGTGTGAAGGGATGTGTAGTCGGTGGTGGATGTGTGTGTGTGTGAGGGATATGTGGGTGTATTTGTGTGTGGGGGGATATTTGAGAGGATAGTTGGAAGTATGTGGGTGTTGGTGGGTTGGGAGTGTGTGTTTGGGTGGGTGAATGGGTGTGTAGGAGATTGTATGGGTTGGGGGATGGGTGTGTAATGGGTGTGGGGAATGAGTGTGGGGGTGTCAGTGAATGGGATATGTATGTGTGGGTGGGAGTGTGTGAGTGTGGATGGGGTAAATGTGTGCGGGTGGAGGATGTATGTGTGGGTGGTGACGATGTTTGTAGGTGGAGGATGTGTGAGTGGGTGGGGAGATGTGTGGGCGGGGATGTGTATGGGGAATGTTTATGGGGGATGTGTGTGTGTGTGGGGAGGGTAATGTGTTTATGGGTGGAGTCTTGTGTGGGAGGGGAGATGTGTGAGAGGTGGGGGAAGTGTGGGATGTGCAGGTGATTGAAGGATGTTTGCGAGGATTTGGGATGTGTGTTTGGTTGGGTGGTTGGGGTGTGTGTGGGTGGGAGGGTAGATGAGAGATGCATGTGTTGATGGGCGCGTGGGTGATGTGTGGGTGTGAGTGGTTGATGGATGAGTACGTGAATGGGTGGATGTGTGTGAGAGATGAGTGCTATGGGGGGTGGTGTGTAGTTGTGAGAAGATGTGTGTGAGCGTCGGATGTGTGTGGGTGGGGTATATGTGGGTGGCGGGGTGTGTTTGGGTGGGAGGTGTGTGTTTTTGGGTTATGGGTGGGGAATATGTGTGGGCAGGTAGGGAGATGTGTTTATGGGTGGGGATGTGTGTATAGGTGGGGATGTGTAGTTGAGAGGTGGAGAATATTGGGTGGGTTAGTGGGTGTAGGTTGGCTGATGTGTGTGTGGGTGGGTGGGGAAATTGTGAGAGTGTGGAATATGTGTGTGGATAGGTGCGGAATGTGTGGGTTGGCGGGGGTATGTGTGTGTGTGGTTCCTTCTTCTTCTTCTTCTTCTTCTTCTTCTTCTTCTTCTTCTTCTTCTTCTTCTTCTTCTTCTTCTTCTTCTTCTTCTTCTTCTTCTTCTTCTTCTTCTTCTTCTTCTTCTTCTTCCTTCTTCTTCTTCTTCTTCTTCTTCTTCTTCTTCTTCTTCTTCTTCTTCTTCTTCTTCTTCTTCTTCTTCTTCTTCTTCTTCTTCTTCTTCTTCTTCTTCTTCTTCTTCTTCTTCTTCTTCTTCTTCTTCTTCTTCTTCTTCTTCTTCTTCTTCTTCTTGGTGTGTGAGGATGTGTGTGTGGGTTGGGAAATGTGTGTGGGTGGGGAAATGTGTGTGGGTGGGGGATCAGTGAGTGGGTGGCGGCATGTATGTTTACCTGGGTCTGTGTGAGTGCGTGGAGGTATGTGTGGGTGGGTGGGGGAGGTTTGGTGGGTGGGGGATGTGTTGGTGGCTGCGGGATATGACGGTGGATGGGGGATGTATCTCACAACATTGCAATATGCACTGTTTATGTTTACAACTTTCATTTGATAATGTTTTTTTTTTTTTTTTTTTTTTCTCATGTGAATGTATCATGCGTAATATGCATTGTTTATGCTTACAAAATCCATTTGACAATGTTTTCCCCCTTATGTTAATGTAACAAACACATTTGATGAAATAAAGATGAGTGATTGCAAGGGCCGAATGTAAGACGGGCCTGCGAGCCCAATTTGTTCACTTTTAAAATAAAGTTTGTTCGTTCGTTCGTCATGCCCTGGCACGAAGATGAAACTAATCTTTGCCACCCAAGACCGCTCCAGAGACAGCAACCATTCTCTTCGGATTCCTCTCCAATCTCTATTCTCTTGAGCATGTTCATTGAGTCGCTAATGAAACATGCCCTAGTGAATGTCTGTGTCTCCCCCGATGTGTCTCCACTTTGCCGTGGTGGGGGAGCTTGAGTGTCCCACTGACCCCAAGCGTTGTGCCAATGGATATAAACTACATATCGGACAGCTCTTGGGATAGGGACCAGACTAAGAGAGACACAACCTGCTGCTCTGCAGGTAGACTGAGGATAGCAGTCTAAATCAGGCGAACGATGTCAAAAATCTGTCTGGACACAACCTCTAAGGTTCTCAGCCGAGAGGTATGGCTGAACGTCTCTAAGCCATAAACCCTCGGATGTGAGAGCTTGGCTGACACATACCCACATCAAAATTGAGGTGAGGTACTGAGCACGCTACATGCTTGGTGCAGATACTCGTTCGATGGCTCTTAGCTGAGGGATCCCCGGATGGGAGTGCCTGGCCGTTTCTCGCCTACAGACGCACGGAGGTAAGGTGCTGAGCAGGCAGCACATGTAGCCTACCTCGTGAGCGAGTACTCAAGGTGGAAAAACACCTCGGTCGCACGTTTCGATGAAAATCTGTAACCGTACTCATGGAGTGAGTGTAGTCAAAGGTGAAAAATGTGTCTCGTTGACACTAAATGGAACTCCTGGCTTGCGAATCCATTAAGTTGCAGCCCGAAGCAAAAGCTTGCTGTGTGGAAGTCGAAATAAGAGCCTAACTTGTCTGAGGAAGGCTAACCTCATTAAAAATGCCCGCTGAATTGCCAGCATACGGGCGGCAAAATTAAAATGACACTACGCAATTACGTCCGAGTAATATGTCTTTCTTGACCGGAAAAGTTCAAACTAGTCTTCCCTCGTGCTAGGATAATCTACCTAGTTTCCGAATGCCGCTCTTGTTCGGAACAGCTCTGACTAGGTAGTTTTCCGAATGTCTGTCGTGCCTGGAACAGCTCTGACGGGCACAAAGTAAAGCACATGTCCATGTCGAAAACTCGCTAAGCTGATACCGTCTGCAGAACTGTCTGGTTTGTGAGGGAACGGCCCGGGGCGTAAAAAATGCCCAGTATATTGAAGTGAGGAATTAAAGCAGCCATGAGCAGGACGTGACGATTCCCTCGGTGAGCCCAGCACCGGGGCGCTATGTGCCGGTCCTGCAATTATGGAAGCAACCCTGGATGGCGGAAAATGCCATGGACTGTCCCTGCCTTCCTTTGAGGGATGACCGTTGTCTTCGACCGTTCCAACTTGGCCAGATGGGTTGTGGACGGTACCGCAAAAGTGAGCTTCTCCCAGGAGCTTCTACCTGGTCAAAAAAAGCACGCTACAGCCGGATGTGTTGGCCTACGGGTTTCGGCCCAAGGGTGCATAACTTAGACACACCGCAATCACATCTGAAGAAGAAAAAAAACACTCCGGATGAACGCAAAGAAGAAGAAGAATGTCTGTGTCTCGAGCCATGTTATTGCTTTACTTACTGCCGTGACTTCCATAGTCAGGCTACTTGTGGTCTCAGCAAAAACACCAGAGCCCTCCTTCACAATTCTCCCTCCGGCCTGAGCCGTAAAGGATCATGAGCTTCTCACACGCTGGACGACCGACCCATCTGTGTAAATGACAGCATCACCGTCAAGCGAATTATCGAAAATCAACGCTTGTACTTCCGCCTCCACAGCTGCCAGGTTTTCTTGTCTGTATTTTCTGTCTAGTTGGATGCAAACTGATGAGGATGTGCAGAAATCTGTTGGCACTTGTACCCACTCCTCGCCAGGTTCTAAGTCCTCAAGTGGACACACCTGTTGAAGAATGTCTTCGGCTTGACCCATCCACGACCGTCCTCTTTTTAGCCTGCTGCCCTTCACCTTCATAATTTCACTATGCAGTGGATGTTGTGTGTTTGCGTTAACTCTGAGGTAGGCGTGAGCTCTGCAGACCTGTATTCTGTCTTCAATGGTTGGAAAATCAAGAAGGTAGCGCATCGCCCTGCATGCTGTATCTCTTGTACATCCAAGAATAATGCGCATAGCTTCATACTGTATCCTTTCCAACCTTTCTATCTGCTAACGGCTGAGAGTCAGGATTGATTCAAAAACAGACATGACCAGCCCTTCGTATAGAAGACATAGATGGCGCTGCTCACAGTTTACTGCCGCCATCACCCGCATCGTAGCCAATACCTTCTTGGCCTTTGTTACCAACTGGTCTATGTGCTCATTATAAGCAAGACTTCGATCAAACCGTATCCTCAGGTAATTCATTGCCTGCCTTATTTCCACCGTCTCTTAACACAAATTTATAGTTGGTGTTGGAGTGTTGACAATATGATTATTCAACGAGAACCAAGTCACTGTTTCCTTTGTTGGGTTGACCATTGCCCCAGCCTCAACACACCACGTACATATGTGATTGAGTTCGGTTTGTAGTTCCACAGCAAGCTGATATCTATCCTTACCCTGGCGATACACTAAAACATCGTCCATCCATCCATCATGTGCCATGCCAGTAAGCGTGGGCGGTCATGTTCTGCTATCTCACTCGATCACCAGAGTCGTGGATCAGCTCCGAGTTTCTGTCTCGACCATGCCACAAGGCCAAGCCATCCAGGAACTTGCTTCTAGGTCTTCTCCTTGGTCTGTTCCCTTCGATCTTACCAGTTGTCACCAAGTTCTCCAATCCATTTGTTCTCATAACATGCCCAAAACATTTTGACTGTCTACGTCTAATTTCTCTAATCAATTTACGATCTTCTTTTGTTTCTTGAAGGACTTGTTCATTGGTCTTTCTGGCTGTCCATGGTATTCTTTGCATTTTCCTCAGAAACCACATCTCTACAGCCATCAGATGTTTTTCAGCCTGACTGCTCATTGTCCACGCTTCACATCCATATAAAAGTACAGGTTCTATGTAGCATCTCAACACTCTTTTTCTCGTTTCAATTGACATCTTTTTATTGGTCAGTATGTTTTTCATCTTGCTAAAGGCTACTTTTGCCATGGCGATTCTTGTTCTAATCTCTTCAAGGCATATCCCATCAGATGTTATTACTGTTCCGAGATAATTGTACCTATTCACTTGTTGAAGAATATTCCCATTTACTTGTATATTACATTGTGGTATTTCGTTCTTCCTAGTGACGACCATAATCTGCGTCCTTTTACAATTTAATTCTAACCCTAGTTGTTAACTTTGTGTAACAATCGCATCTAGTACATTTTACAGGTCCTGTTCATTATCTGCAATCAAAACTGTATCATCTGCATATCTAATGTTATTGATGCATCGTCCCCCAATGTTGATTCCTTCCATATCTTCAATATTTCTGAAAATACTTTCACTGTACAGGGAAAACAGATCTGGAGACATTACACATGCCTGTCTCACACCTCTCTTAATAGGCTGATATTGGCTTACTTCATTATCAACTCTTATGGCAGCTTGTTCTTTCCAATATATGTTTTCAACAAGTCTAAGATATTTTCCATCAATTTGTAGATCTTCAAGTATCCTTATCATGTTGACATGTCTCACTTTATCAAAAGCCTTTGTGTAGTCAATAAAGCAAAGGTGTAGGTCTTTGTTTACTTCTATAGAACGTTCGATTATGGTTCTCAGTATATACACAGCATTTACTGTACCCTTGCCTTCTACAAACCCACATTGTTCTTCTCCTATTTCAGGTCGTATGTTCCTCCTAACTCTTTGCATGATAATTCTTAGCAAAATCTTCGTGATGTGACTCATTATACTAATTGTTCGATGTTGATCACATTCCAAGGCTCCTGATTTCTTTGGGATTGCAATAAATACAGAATTACATAACTCCTGAGGTATATTTCCAGTATCATATATTGTATTAAGCAGACTGGTAACTTTATCTATTCCATATTCTTCTAAAGCATTAATCATTTCTGTTGTGACGCTGTCTGAACCAGGGGTCTTGCCAGATTTCATATGGTTAAGAGCATTCTGAACCTCCATCTTCAAAATTGCTGGTCCTTCATTATTAGTTTGAACAACATACTGTTCGTCTCTGTTATCTCATAAAGGTTATTCACGTAATCTGACCATACATGTAAGGTCTGATCTTTTTGTATTATGACTCTTCCATCTTATGTCTTTAGGCAGCCTGCTGATGTACGTGTTCTTTGATTAGTAAGCTTCTGAATTCTTTTGTGCATTAGTTTAGCATTGTTACTGTTGTGTTGTTTTTCAATTTCTCTGCAATTTTTCTCAAGCCATGTTTCTTTTGCCTCCTTACATAAGGTTCTCACTTTTCTGTGAATTTCGTTATATTTGGCAGGATTATTTTTGTTCTGTCTTCTTGTTTCCATTAGTTGTAAAATTTCTTCAGTCATCCATGTCTTACGGCCCACTTTCTTTACTTTTGGAATAGTTTTTTCTGCTGCACAACTGATTGAATTCTTCATCATTTCCCATTGATCATCTACATCTTGAAATAGGATCTCTAGATCAGACAATATATCAAATTTGTTCTTTACTTCTATGTTAAAATTATCTTGTATTTCTTTGTCAGTTTTCAATTTGCACAAGTCATATTTAGGGTTTCCTGCTGTATACTTGACTTTCTTTAACTTTACCCTCAATGTGCCAGTAATTAATCTGTGATCACTGTAACAGTCTGCATTTGGAACTGTTTTTACGACTGTTAACGCATTTCGAAACCTTTTGCTAATCAGGATGTAATCTATCTGGTTTTTAATCCTGCTGTCTGGACTCCTCCATGTCCATAATCTTCTAGGATGCTGTTTAAACCAGGTGTTTCCTACAACCATTTCTTGTTCTTTTGTCCAATCTACAAGTCTGTATCCTCTTTCATTTCTCTCTCCCAAACTATGGTTGCCTACACTGCATCCATCGCCTTGCTGTCCTATTTTTGCATTGAAATCACCCATTATGATATTTATCTCTGATTTTTTGCAGTTCTTCAAAGCAGACTCACATCGTAGGCATATGACAATGTCCTACCAGGTCCAGTGATCTGCCCACTGGTGATTCTCACAATGTAGGCGTTGAACAGTACCGGAGATAATGGTGATCCCTTTGGTAGGCCAGGATATATTGTTTTTGGTTCCGACGTCCAACTGCCACATCTAAAAACTGCTTTTCTTTGGAAGAGGGCTGCAGCGATCCAACTAAGGAGGAATGGACTTATTTTGAGTTCAAGAAGCTGAAGCATTAAAACATCCAATGGTACCTTGACAGCACTGTGTCCCAAACTCCTACAATTGATGACGAAGTGGATACAATAATCTCCAAGGCCAGGGTGGCCTTTGGCGGACTGTGCAAGAATGTATGGGACAGAAATGTAATAAGCCAGCAAAAACAGCTGAACTTCTACTGAAAGACTAATGAATGAATCACTGAAAAACGAGAAGTAGATTGTGAGCTTTACCAAAGCACGACTACAAACAAACAAAATGGACGTTTCGGCCAAAGCCTTCGTCAGCACAGAACAAACAAACAAACATAGACTAACAAATACATGAAAGGATTAATTTCGCTTATCTGTGTCCTAGCTTGAACAGATATCCAAGGATGGAATGAAAATCTACCGAAAGACTATGCTACCATATGTATATTTCAGCTTAAAGGATTTATCTAGTCATTTTACTTTATGTTGTGTGAATTCTACAGTATGTATCTGAGCGGATGCAGCGAAATATGCCAGGCAATAAATCGTGCAATCTGTTGTTTTTGTCTTCGTTATTCAAATTCTCTACGGGAAAACATTGTTTTGATTGTTTGAAACATCGTTCAAATATGCCTCGTTGGGAAGGTGATTCTTTGCTAGCAATTATGTGATGTCGTCGGAATGTTCATCAAACCAGTCTTTATGCCTCCATGGAGGGGGACGAGGGGTGGGGTTTTTCCATATCTGTGTTGTATATTATGTCCTTTAGGGCTTCCCACTCTGTTACCGCATATTGTTTACCTGCAGCACTGGTCTTGAGGGCTTCCCACTCTGTTACCGCATATTGTTTACCTGCAGCACTGGTCTTGAGGGCTTCCCACTCTGTTACCGCATATTGTTTACCTGCAGCACTGGTCTTGAGGGCTTCCCACTCTGTTACCGCATATTGTTTACCTGCAGCACTGGTCTTGAGGGCTTCCCACTCTGTTACCGCATATTGTTTACCTGCAGCACTGGTCTTGAGGGCTTCCCACTCTGTTACCGCATATTGTTTACCTGCAGCACTGGTCTTGAGGGCTTCCCACTCTGTTACCGCATATTGTTTACCTGCAGCACTGGTCTTGAGGGCTTCCCACTCTGTTACCGCATATTGTTTACCTGCAGCACTGGTCTTGAGTGCTTCCCTCTCTGTTACCGCATATTGTTTACCTGCAGCACTGGTCTTGAGGGCTTCCCACTCTGTTACCGCATATTGTTTACCTGCAGCACTGGTCTTGAGGGCTTCCCACTCTGTTACCGCATATTGTTTACCTGCAGCACTGGTCTTGAGGGCTTCCCTCTGTGTTACCGCATATTGTTTACCTGCAGCACTGGTCTTGAGGGCTTCCCTCTCTGTTACCGCATATTGTTTACGTGCAGCACTGGTCTTGAGGTCTTGAGTCTTCCAGCATATTTTAAACGACAGCTGCATTTGTTTTTCGTTTAGGCGCGTGACACTTTAGTTGTTTTTTTGTTTTGCGCATTTACCCCTTGAAGACGCCGTGGTGGTTTAATGAGTACGGTTATATTCGAGACAATCAGACGGCACCACACATGAATTTTGTCACCCGAACGTTTTGTCTGACGATCACATAGTCAATGAGGTGTAAGTGTTTCGAACGAGGATGCATCCACATTGTCCTATTTTTCATGGGAAGAAGTATAATTGTTTGTAACATGGAGATTGTGTTCGGCACAGGTCTGAAGGAGAAGGAGCCAAATGCTGTTAAAATTTCCCGCTCCGTGCTTTCCAATGATGCCACTCCCAGAGGCGGTGTCACTGCCTACTCTGGCATTGAAGTCCTCAAGGAGTATAAGTGTGTCTCCTATGGGGAAAGATGTTAATACATTGAGCAGGTCCTCATAAAACTTGTTCTTGACGTCATCTTCATTGGTAATGGTTCGGTGCGTAGAGACTCACGAAGGTTGCATGCTTCCTTCCTTTCAGCAGGGGTAACTTCATGGTCATAAACCTGCCGGTTTACAGGCTTAGGAAATCCAGCTAATTTGCCAACCAGGGCCGACTTAATGGCAAATCCCACACCAGATTTCGCCTTTAATCACTTTTCCTTCCACTCCAAAAGAATGTGTAGCCGGTACATACTTCACAGATTTGGCCTTCTTCTGCAAGTTGCGTCTCGCTCAAAGCTGCAATATCAATGTTGTACTTGCCCAACTCTCCCCAAATCAGTGAGTTTTCGTTTCTATGGGCCCGACGCGCCTTCTGTATCTAGCAGTGTGCGTACATTCCAAGTTCTGATGGTTAAGGACATATGTTTTGCCGGTTTTCTTTTTCTTTTGCTTTACCTATTGTTACTTTGGTTGTATTTCGACCGCAGTATAGGGTACCCACCAACTACGGCTAGTTCGTTTGGTAATGATGGAGCAGACAATGTTTTAGGCACCTTTTCCTGCCCCGTACTCTTGCTATGGACGTGAGCAGTGCTTTCCTATAGAAGGCTGCTCAGTTGACCAGGTCTGCCGAATCCCACTGCTGCTCCGGTCAGTAGAAGATGACCATATGGCCTGAGCCGCCTGTGTGAAGGTCTGCGATTGCGACTGCCAGTGTACCCACGCCTGCGCTTCGCCGCTTGGCCAACATCACAGGGCTTGAATGTGCTGGATGAAGTTAGATGAATAATGACTTGCGCGATGAATTGGATAAAAGTTTGGAACAGTTGGGCAATTTGTCGACTACACTCTCTTGTCTGAGTCGATCTGAGTCCAGTGGCAAGACAAGTCAAGACGACAGGAGACGAATATAGGTGCAGTGGATGATCAGAGTGATCTGCGTGCCTTGCCATGCTCATTACTTTCCACAACATTTTGCAGGTAAACGCCGCCTTGCCCGTTGAAACATTGACTTATTCCGCGCAGTCTGCCGACTCCTGTCTTCAAATGCTGCGTTAGGCATACCCTAGTTCACCGATTGGTTTGACGCCGAATCGGTTATCCTCGCCAGGTTTAGCTAGCCTGTAACAGCCGTTGTCCGAGAAGTGAGGGTGGGGGAGGGTTGGTGGTGGCCATAGTCGCATGCGGACAGCTACTTGGAGACACAGGCGTGAGTTGGATGTCAGGCTTGGACCAGTAGCGAATGGGCCCTGAAAAGGGCATGACAGCCATCCTTACCAAAGGTACTACCAATGCCTGACCTCGCATCCTAGACCCTATTCCCCACTCCCACAATCGTTACTAAAACCGCACAAACAAAAACAGCTACTACTACTACTACTACTACTACTACTACTACTACTACTACTACTACTACTACTACTACTACTACTACTACTACTACTACTACTACTACTACTACTATTACTACTACTACTACTACTACTACTACTACTACTACTACTACTACTACTACTACTACTACTACTACGACTAGTACTACTACTACTACTACTACTACTACTACTACTACTACTACTACTACTACTACTACTACTACTACTACTACTACTACTACTACTACACTACTACTACTACTACTACGACTACTACTACTACAACTACTACTACTACTACTACTTCTACTGCCACTACTTCTGCTGCCACTACTACTACTACTACTACTACTACTACTACTACTACTACTACTACTACTACTACTACTACTACTACTTCTACTACTACTACCACTACTACTACTACTTCTACTGCCACTTTTTCTACTGCCACTACTACTACTATAATCTGTCACGAAAAGAATGCCGTCATTCACAATCAATTATTTTGAAAACAGTCTGTTGCATCGTTATGAAATTGTTCCTGCCGTCTTATATTTATCCCTACCCAATTAATATGTCTTTGATAGGTCCAAAAACAACTTAAATCATCGAAAGCGGCGAGATTTCTTTGATGATCTGCTGAAAAACTAGCGATTTCTCGCTAACAAATTAATTTTACGGTAATGAATGCCCCGCCAATTCACATGACGACACAAGGCGTATCCGGATTCGTATGGGAGTGGGTGCAATAAATGAAGTAGCTTAAAAGTAGACAGGGTCGGCTGCATTGCACCGGGTTGTTATCCCATATGGCTCAGTTTTTTTCAGCAGCGCGAAAAGCGTCGCACAAAGCACGAAATCCGTAGCTCCAGCGATGACCCTCGGGAGTCTCCGAAAAAATGCACTCGTGAAATGAAAGACGCGGCCCGGAATCGAACATACAACATTCGGAGCCCGAGTCAGTCGGCTTGTCCACTTCACCACGGAGAATCTCGAGAGAGGTGCAATGTGTAATATTAGTAAAGACAGATTTTACAGAGGCATGGGGTAAATAATTTTTAAATTGACAGGAAAGTAGAAGGAATATATTTCTTACCCTATTTTTCATTTCCGTCTTGTTTCTTCATCTGCTTGTTAATAATGTGTACACAAGTATTCATGTTAGCTTTTTATATTGAGTTCGTGAAAGCTTCCAAATAGCTGTGCTTTAATGTGCGTATGGAGTGATCAGAAATGAGACCGCAATTTAGTCATCATGTTTCCATTTTTAAGGATCTGTTCAGCTGCCTCTGTAGTTTGTTCACACGTACACATGGGTGACAGACCCGCTTTGAGTCTTCGTGAACGATTGTCTACTCTGATGTTTACCGTTCAGAGACGGAACATGATTACCTGTGTTGCACTATGAAAATAGTTGTCAGTGTCTCTGTAGTGGGCTTTCTTCTTAACGACCAAGATGTTGGTCCTCTTTTCATTGAAGTTTATAGATTGATTCGTATGCACGCGTGTTGTCCCCTAATTTGACAACGTGTTTGCTCTCATGTTTCTTGTTATGCCACAATATGTCAGTTTAAGCCGCAATATTACTCTTCTGTTGGTATTTAATGCGTTTAGTGTGTGTGTGTGTGTGTGTGTGTGTGTGTGTGTGTGTGTGTGTTTTCAATACAGTTGTTTGTCACCGATGAGGGCTTGTGGAGTTGAAAATGCATCACTATGGAATACAAGCTGTTGCTATTGACATTATGCTGCTGCTGTAATGTTTAGGGCCTGCAATTCGGTTGAATAGTTGGAGCAAAATATCCCAGTAATGTGTACGTAGATTAAGGTCTGCGATCTGCTCAGACCTTAATCTGTGTCGGACGATTCCAGTAGGTTGATGATTGCTCTCGGTTGCATAAAATTCAATCCATCCTTTCTCCAATAGTCCTCTTCCTCTTTCAACACATGGTCCTCACATTTTTCCAGTAACTTGTATCAATATTTAATAGCGCGGACTGGGTTAGTATCTAGACGTCAGACAATTTGAATGTAATATTGGCAGCTGCCACCTGTCCTTTAATTTTAGCCCACACAAGTTCTAAAGAGTTTAAATGAGAATGATACGGCGGAAGTCTCAAGCATCTATGGCTATGCTCTTCTATCAACTTGTCGATTTGATATTTCTAGCTTTTTTGCGCCTGTTTTACAAGGGGCAACAACTGTAGCTTGAAATATGTTTCTGGAAATGGTATATTTTCCCTTCAGAGCCATATCTTTATTGCTTCCTTTGTGCTTGATGCCGTAGGTATTTTGTCTTCTTGGACAACAACATTGTGATATGATGCATTGTCCATGATTAGACAAGACGGTCTATCCAGGGATGGAAGTACTGTATTCTCGAGCCAATCTCTAAATACATTACCATTCATCTCATTATGGTAATCCCTATTGTCTGTATGCTTTGATACGAACACGAGCCCAGCATTCTGTAGTAAGCCATTATGAGTACTACCAGCATAGGCTATGACCAAACGCTGTCCTTTACTACTGGGCACATAACGCTTTATCTTTCCATCCATTGATTGCCATTCCTTTTCACTTGTGTGGGTGCGCATTGATCCACGTCTCATCCAAATACACTATGTCATAATTTTCTTTGCGCATTTCCCTTATTTCACGTATATCTGCTTCTCATGGCTCCTAAATGCTGTTGCTCACAAAGGATATTTATACCTCCCTTGTACTTTCTAAAAGTGAAGCCTAATGTCCTTATAATTTTCCACAAAGTTGTTTTGGATAGCTCTATGTTATTGTTCTTTCTCAACAAAACCCTCAGTTTTATTACATTCACTGTTTCTTTGGCATCCATCATTTTTATAATAACTCGCCTGTTTACATCCTTGTCAAAGCTGTCTACAATTGCCTTTCTACCTACTGTTTGCTTATCGCGTGTTGGTTTCATTCCAGATTCTTGCACCCATCGACGAAATGACCGTTTACCCAATGCATGCACTGTTCTTTTTTCGGGATTGTAACAGTATGAAACAGTTGAAAACTGGAACCAAGTAGTAGCAATTAAAATGGGAAATAAAGAGGGTAGTTACGAACAGATAAAGCTAGGAGTACGACAGGGGTGTGTCTTGTCACCCGATCTCTTCTCCCTATATAGCGAAGTAATAATGAGAGAGATCAAAGAGAAGCCAGGAATACTAATCGGAGGATATAATATAAACAATATACGCTATGCAGATGACACAGTATTGGTGGCGGATAATGCAACAGACCTACAACAATTATTGGACATTGTAGTATCAGAGAGTGCACAGAAAGGACTCTCCTTGAATATCAAGAAAACAGCAACAATAGTGATATCAAAGAAAATGGGGACACCAAAATGTGACATAGAAATAGAAGGGGAAATTCTCAACCAAGTTGATAATTTTAAATACCTAGGGGCACTTATAACATCGGATGGAAGATGTACAACAGAGATTAAGAGCAGAATAGGGCAGGCAAAAGCCGCATTTCAGAAAATGAAGAGTATCTGATGCAATAAGTCACTATCAATGAATGTAAGAAAGAGAGTGCTAAAATGCTATATAGAACCAGTTTTGCTGTATGGCAGCGAATCTTGGAATGTAAATGAACAAATTAGGAAGAACTTAGAAGCAACAGAGATGTGGTTTATAAGGCGAATGTTGCGAATTCCTTGGACTGCCAGAGTAACTAACAACGATTGCCTGAAAGAGGCTAATGAAACTAGAACACTATATACAACAATAAGAAAGAGACAAACAGCTTTCTTTGGTCATGTGATGAGAAGAGAGGCATTGGAGAACATCGTGACAACTGGAAAGATCGAGGGGAAGAGAGGCAGAGGCAGACCAAGAGAAATGATGCTGGACGGATTGAGACGGTGGCATGGAGGAATATCATCAGCAGAGTTGATCCAGAACACCAAAGACCGAGATCTGTGGGGAGCCATAACGCCTACGCCAGCCGGCACGGCACTTGATGATGATGATGATGATGAAACAGTTTCCTGCGATCAGCTTCTTGACAAAAAATATGTGTACAACTTCATAGCGATGCTTTGAATTGTACACAATTTCACTTTTAATCCCATTGAACAATATTCACACATTCAAGTATTAGCTATTAATATTATATTAATGGTAAGATTTATTTATATATTTATTTATATAATAACGTTCCATGAAAGAACCCACATCGGAGACACCTCTGAAAAATCCCATATAAATGCGCGCAGTTTGTGCCAAAACGAAAACCACGAGACAATTTCATAAAAAGCGCGGGTGTGTCTTGGTGAAACTGTAATACTTTTAAAATGATAGATTTAATCTCTGAGCCGTTAATATATACCGCATATAAACAAACATTTTAATCTGCTGTACAATCTCCAGAACTAAAAAAAATTTTTGTTGCATGGACATAATGATAAGGTTATATGCTAAATCTCATCATTTTCCCTAAGTTGGTTACTGAGATATTGAATTTTATTTTGGGGCAAAACAAAGTAAACACACTATACTACTACTACTACTACTACTACTACTACTACTACTACTACTACTACTACTACTACTACTACTACTACTACTACTACTACTACTACTACTACTACTACTACTACTACTATACTACTACTACTACTACTACTACTACTACTACTACTACTACTACTACAACTACTACTACTATTACTATTACTACTACTACCAATATTATTACTAATAATACTACTACTACTACTGCGACTACTACTATTACTACTAATACTACTACTACTACTACTACTACTACTACTACTACTACTACTACTACTACTACTACTACTACTACTACTACTACTATTACTACTACTACGACTACTACTACTTCAACTGCCACTACTTCTACTGCAACTACTACTACTACTACTACTACTACTACTACTACTACTACTACTACTACTACTACTACTACTACTACAACTACAACAACAACAACTACTACTACTACTACTACTACTACTACTACTACTACTACTACTACTACTAATACTACTAATACAATTACTACTACTACTACCAATATTGTTACTAATACTACTACTACTACTGCAACTACTACTTATATTACTACTTCTACTTCTATAACTACTACTACTACTACTACTACTACTACTACTACTACTACTACTACTACTACTACTACTACTACTACTACTACTACTACTACTACCATTACTAGTATTACGACTATGACTGCTTCTACAAACTACTATCATCATTACATGTAGAAGTACATCTATTGCCACCATCACAATTGATATGTGGTCACAATTACTACAACATTCCGCCACCTGGCTTTTCTCAACAACTATCACACTTGCCTGCATATGGAACTGAAGGTCATGTGGTCGGATTGCCAAATGCATTGAGCATACTTTCAAAATTTGCCTCGTCTTACAGGTCAACGCAGCATAAAATGTATACTCGGAAATGTTGTGTAAAGTAAAGGCGGTCGATGTGGTAATGGCCACATCATCTAACTAGTGTCAATAAGTCTAATTAAAATGTGGGGTTTAGCACCATTTGCTAAATGAATAAAAAGTGTGCTACACGTGTTGGTTAATGTTACTGTAACAATCTCTACTGTTACTGTCATCACTACTTTGCACACTATCATTATATCTACAACATTGATGGCTGTACCTACAACAACAGCCGACATTACCACTACGAATACTGTAACTAGACATACATCAGCATAAAATCATGTCCTTGTACAGACATAAGCCAGTGTCCATTATAGCTACAGTAACTAGACATACATCAGCATAAAATCATGTCCTTGTACAGACATAAGCCAGTGTCCATTATAGCTACAGTAACTAGACATAACTGTCATTTACTGCCAATATAGTACCTTGCGGTGTATGGCAGAGGGGTCTTTGAGCCTGAGGAATAAAGGCCGCCTGGCTAGTGCAGTCGCCGCGAACTGTGCAGGTTAGGATTTTCTTTTTGCCCCCGACAGAAAAAAATCCGACACCTTACCGAGGGATCGAACCCGGGTCTCCCGAATGAGAGTCCGGCGTTCTAGCCTCTCGGCCAGCCGCTCCTCGTAACTCTTATTGGAATAACTAGACATACATCAGCATAAAAGCATGTCCTTGTACAGACATAAGCCAGTGTCCATTATAGCTACACTAACTAGACATACATCAGCATAAAATCATGTCCTTGTACAGACATAAGCCAGTGTCCATTATAGCTACAGTAACTAGACATACATCACCATAAAATCATGTCCTTGTACAGACATAAGCCAGTGTCCATTATAGCTACAGTAACTAGAACAACGTAGCATGAAGACGTGTCATTGCAAAGACATATGTCAATGTCCATTAGAACTACAGTAACTTGACCTACAACAACGTTACATATAGTCCTTACCTACACATAAGTCACATCCATTAGAACTACAGTAACTTGATCTACAGCAACGTTACATATAGTCCTTACCTACACATAAGTCATATCCATTAGAACTACAGTAACTTGACCTACAGCAACGTTACATATAGTCCTTACCTACACATAAGTCATATCCATTAGAACTACAGTAACTTGACCTACAGCAACGTTACATATAGTCCTTACCTACACATAAGTCATATCCATTAGAACTACAGTAACTTGACCTACAGCAACGTTACATATAGTCCTTACCTACACATAAGTCATATCCATTAGAACTACAGTAACTAGTGTCAGGGTCTTAAACCTGGTTCGTTAAACCTAACACATGTGAGACAGTACAAGTACAACGTGATTTGACTTGAGACTCAACGACACCACGTTCAATGGATTTATTTACAGATCATATACAATACAATGATCATTACAATATATAAGTTATACTTCAATACACTTACAGACACAGTACAGCTCACAGTCTATCTCTCAAGATGTACAAGCACTCGACTTTCGGGCACAGAAACCACACAACGCCTTTCTCTCATATACGTCCAGTCGAGTCCACGTCCCAGAGCTGTCTGTCTATTTCTCGCAACGTGCCTCCCCACCTGAAGTGGCTTCACGAGGCCTGCGTGCGTCTTGCGTTGTCCTTGCCTGACCGCTGGCCGTCTCGTCAGCCAGCAACCTCGCAGGCAGGTAACTAATACTCGCCTGGCGGGCGTAACGAAGTTACGGCATCCCGGCTGGGGACTAAGTCGCCTGGCGGGCGTAACGA
Source organism: Cepaea nemoralis (assembly GCA_014155875.1). Lineage (NCBI taxonomy): Eukaryota > Metazoa > Mollusca > Gastropoda > Stylommatophora > Helicidae > Cepaea > Cepaea nemoralis. The sequence goes on from JACEFZ010009168.1 coordinate 582,864, forward strand.
TGTCACTGCATCTCTGCAATACTTTAGACTCTGACATGCTCCCCCGGGGCATCTTCATGAAAGATGTCATCTTTCATGTATACTATATGTACATACTGGGTTAATATTTTAACCTTGTCAGAGTCGACCCTTCTGTTGTTATATACATTGGAATAGAAATACACAAAAATACACATCTTGGCATAGAAACACATAAGAAATGGAAGTTGTATTTAAAGACATGTGGTATTCAACCTTTAACACTTGTCAAGTTTCATCCTCTCGATGGCTGATTACCTTAATTGCATTATTGACCCAGTCAGATCGGTAGTAACAGCTTCCCAAGCAACTACCTCGCCGCCTCCAAAGAAAAAGTAATAATATGGTTTTTGAAACAAAAACCATCTGGCTAGACCGAAATACGGCTTTATATAAGTCGCATTAAACGCTCAAACCCTGACCTCATTTGGCCAGGAGCTCTTGTGTTGGTCTGCAATGTTGGTAACACTCTACCATGCCCAGTAGATGGCTTCTTGGTGTGTTAACAATCTGGCAACAACATGGTTATTTATATACAACACATAATCGTACACATTTCAATTTATCGCCCTTGGTGTAATGATGTAATAACAATTAAATGAAAGGGGAATAACTTCAAAATTTATGAAATATAATATTTTACAATACTTATTCTATTTCTCAGCGTCATAGCTTAATGTTTCTCCATACTAGCGAACAAATGTCGATAGTATGAATAACTTAATCAAGATATGATTCTAAGATTACACTAAATGAAAAATATAAATACACAATTTGTGTATTCAAAATTGTTGATTCTTAAAGATTTTAGAATCGTCATAGCTTTTTAAACTTTTGTTTGTCGTCTGCTAATTTTGAACTAAATTTCTAACTAACCCGGAAGTACACACGAACAGCTGATATTGAAACTTATAGAACACACTTGTTCCGGTCTGATGTAGTTACGGAATGTACAATGTTCTGATCGTTCATGTGTTGGTTGTTTCAATGGAAAAACTTCTGGATTTCGATTGACTGCAGTGGTGTAGATGTCAATGTTCAGGTCACACTTTCACACACGGATTTAAAATATCACTGGAATGTTCCAAACGCAGATACCACTGTTAAATTGGATAGTTCGCTTACGGTAAGTTCTGAGCGAATGTGGCACTGTTCTTGTTTCGTAATATATACAATTAATAAAGTTCGCTTTCTACCACACACTACACAATTATACACGACAATCACTACATTAATTAGTAAAATAAGAAAACTATATATATATTGGGAATAAACCCTATCACATCACATCGTAGACATTACACAGCTTTCGTGAATGAAAAAAAATATTCACTGATGGATGGCTGTGTCGATCTGAGTGTATTTTACACACTGCACTCAGACATTGGTGCTTACTGGGTCGGTCGGACAACGGGACAAAAGATCGGCAATCGTGTTGGTTCTGCCTGGGATATGTCGAACCTCGAAGCTGTAATCTTAGAGCTTAAGAGACCAGCGCGCTACCATTTGGTTTGAAGGTACACTTGAATTGATAAATCGCAATGGACTACTGTCAGACTCCACAATAAAATGACGTCCTAGGAGGAATCTGGACAATTTAGTTATACCCACCACTAGAGCTAGGGCTTCCAACTGAGGTATTGACCAAGCCCGTTCTCTCGGTTTTAATTTCCTGGAGACAAAGTACACAGGATGAAGGATGTTATTATGCTCCTGTAGCAAGACTGATCCAATCGCCACGGAGCTCGCGTCTGTGCGCAATCTGAAAGGGATTTGTAAATTGGGCAATTTTAGAATAGGATTATTTAAGCTATTATCAGAAAAATAAGATAGTACTTTCTGGAATGCAAATTTTAGGCATTCATTGTTTACAATTTTCTCAGGTTGATCTTTTGTTAGTAGGTTAGTAAATACTTCGGTCAGTTCAGAAAAATCAGGTATGAACTGCCTATAATAATTTATAAGTCCCAACAAACTTCTGACTTGCTTTTTTCGTAGTCGGAAGTGAGAGTTTTAGTATCTTGGACACAATGTTATCGTCTGTCGTGACAAAGCCATTGGATATTTTGTACCCCAAGAAGGATATTTCCTGATAGGCTATGTCTACTTTTGCAGGCTTTACCGTCAGTCCGTGCTGTCTAATGCGTTCAAATGTCTGTTCTAATGTCTTTATGTGGTCTGTCATCGTCTTTGTGTGAACACAAATGTCGTCTATATAACAAATTATGTTCGGTATATCTACTAGTAACAGTCGTGTCATACGTACGAATGTCGCTGGGGCATTGACAAGCCCAAATGGAAGTTTGCACCATTCGTACAGTCCCCAAGGTGTGGCAAATGCTGTCAGATGTCTGCTCTGTTCGTCTACCGCTATTTGCCAGTAACCTTTAGTCATGTCTACCTTCGTAAAGAACCTAGCGTCTGTCAGTTCTGTCAGTAGATCTTCTGAGTTTGCCATTGGCTCCAGATCTAGAAGAGTTATCTTATTTAGTTTCCTATAGTCGACACAGAGTCTTATCGTGTTGTCCTTTTTGCGTACTATGACCATTGGAGATGAGAAATCTGATTGGGATCGTCTTATGATGTTGTTTTTCTCTAAGTTGATGATCTCCTGATGTAAGTTTTCTTTGTAATGCAATGGAATGGTGTATGGTCTGCATTTTATGGGTGTATTTGACGTGAGTGTGATGTGATGTTGTACTAATTCTGTTTGTCCTGGGTTGTTGGAGAAGATGGTGTTGTACTGTTGTATGAGATGTTTGCAACTGTCTGTTTCTGCTTGAGTTAACTTTGGGTTGATTTTAATTTCCTTCAAGCAGTTTGTCGTGTCTAATGCAGGTGTTGGAATTTCGTCACTAGCCTCGTCATCTTCATGGTCTATTATCACTGTACAAGCTGTTGTATCGTCTTGTTCGTTGTCTCTGTTGTAATATGGTCTTAGCATATTGACGTGGAATATTTTGTGTTTGTCTTTTATTTGTAATCTCATAGTCTACAGGTGAAATCTGTCTTGTCATCTTTAAATGGTCCTTGCCAAGAATCAGTCAATAAGTGTCTGTCACTAGGTAGGAGAAGAAGAACGTCCTGTCCAGGTGTCAACGTTATTGTCCTGTTACCTTTGTCAGCATATTGTCTATAAGTAGCACCAGATAATTTTAGTGCATCCTTTGCAATTATACAAGATTTGATGATTCTTTCACGCAATGATGTAACGTATACGTATGATGATATGGGTTTAAGTACTGGAGTGGAGTTCAGTTAACATTTGATGATAGATACTTAATGGGCCACATGGTTTGGCACCATAGATAAGTTCAAAAGGAGAGAAACCTGTACTAGAATGTGGCACCTCGCGATAAGCAAAGAGAATAGCAGGTAAATATACGTCCCAGTTATTGGGATGCTCTTGCGTGACTTTAGCAAGCATGTGCTTTAAATCACCATTAACTTTTTCTATTATCCCACTCGAGTGAGGATGGTACGGGGAAATGAAACATTGCTTCACTCCTAACATTTTGGTGAAAGCTTGAGTAGATGCGGCGATAAACTGAGTTCCCCTATCTGATTGGATAGTGTCTGGAAATCCTATCCGTGAAAATATATGGAAGAAAACTTCCATTATATCATTGGCAGTTATGTTCTTTAGCGGAATCGCTTCCGGCCAGCGGCTACATTGATCAATGATGGTTAATATATACTTATTCCCTCTAGTTGTTATCTGATTAAGAGGGCCCACTATGTCGACAGATATTTTCTCAAAAGGTCGACTGGCTAAGTCAGTAACTTGTAACTTTGCCTGTGGGTGTTTACCTTTCTTTACAAGTTTTTGGCAGATGTCACAACTTCTGCAATATTGCTTAATGTCATTGCAGAATTTGGGCCAATGAAACTGTGTTAATAATCTTGATCTGGTCTTAGCGTATGCCATATGCCCTGCAAGAGGTATATCATGGGCAAGATGTAAGGCTTGCTTACGATAATCAATTGGCAAAACAGTTTGCTCTGTTGTGCTGTCACCTCTGGTATAATACCTGGTGAGGATACAATTTTTCAAAGCAAAATGCCATTTTGCATTTTTGGTTACCTTTGGCTTTTGGCCGATCAGATTAAAATATTTCGACAATGAAGGATCAGCCTTTTGAGCTGTTACAAAAGTCTCCTTCATGGTTTTAGGAGGTAGTGATACTGGGCTAAGCATTTGTATAGCCTCAGTTTGATTAGTTTCATCTTGCACTCTAGCAGTAGATCTGGTTACTGCGTTCACACATTCAATGATATCAGATGGTGATGAAACAGTGTTATCAATGATGTCATGAGATCTTAGTGCTACATTAGCTACCATACATTCATTAGGTGGTGTAACATTATCAATGATGACATTTGATGGTGATGTTGTTATGATATCATCAATGCAAAGAGATGTTATGTCATGAGGCATATCATTCACCTCTGGTAAATTTCCAATTATAATATCACACACCGGGTTTGTTAATGCAGCGCATTTTACTTTCCCAGTGAGGAAAGGTGTTTGAATATATGCCCATGCTAGTGGGTACTTTTCAATATTGCCAGAGAATGTTCTGCATGTTACGTGCCTGCCTGTATAGTCTGTAGGCATTATGAACGTTCTCTTTAGACCAATAAGTGAACTTCCCGTGTCCCGAAGGACTGTAGCAGACTTGCCATTCACATATCCGTGATGGATGTTTATTCTGCCTTTGGAATCTACTACCAAATTAGCTTCTTCATTGGCAATAGGAATGGAGTGGCCGCATGTTAAAATGCCATCTTCATAAAAGGTATTACAAACAGTACATTTATTTGCGTTAAACATATCAAAAGCCTGTGCTGAGTTCACAGGATGTTTCTCTGATTGTTCTTCATCTGATGATGAACTATCAAATAAGGCGGCATTTGCTTTGTTGGTCATTTGCCTACCTTTACAATCATGGCGATAATGTCCAGTACGCCTTACAGAGGAAACATTTACGCAAATTTCTAAAGGATCTACGCTCCTTATCTTGTCTGTTTACAATGTTTTGTAGATAAGTAAGATATGCGGGGTTCTTGTCACACATCTCACCTTGATGGTGTGAAATTTTACAAGTATCTACAGTGATTGTACTTCTCAGATGTAGGCTTATGAGGTTTTTGCCTACTATAGGGTTTGTCATAGTTAGCCGATGCTACAAAATGTATATCAGTAGCTTCACTGGCAAAACAATGTTTGTTGGCTGTGTAATAATGCCGAACCACGTCTCTCAATCTCATCTACACTTGTGCATTCATTCTCTTGCAAAAATTTTGAAAATGCTGATGGAATGGATGAAATGACTTTATCTCTGATGATCAGATCTTCTAACTTTTGATAGTTCTTATCAATTTTAGCTGCTGAAGTCCATTTGGTAAATATATCTCGGACTAAGCAGAGGTAGTCAGAGAACGTTTGAGTCGGTTTGGGGCTCAACTTGCTGAATTGTTCTCTGTAACCTGCCTCATCTAACATAAAATGTGCCATAATCTTTGATTTTAGATAATGGTAATCTTTTCTGAGGTCTTTGGGGATAGTCTCAATGACTTTAAGAGGCTCCCCTGATAAACTCCTCATATAAATAATATTCCATTCAGACAGTGGAACCTGGTAATGGTCCATTAAAGTCTCAAAATTTTGGGTAAAGGCTGCAATGCAGTCACCCGAGGTATAATTACGTACGATACCTTGGTATTTCTTGTACTGGTTTTCTTTCTCCAGTCTCTCAGATTTCTTAGACTCTTTGTTAATGGCAGTCTCAGTATCAAGTTGTTTAATCTTTAGCTGTACCTCCAGTTCTTCTCTCTTACTCTGAGCTGTTATCTCTGCCTTCTTCAGTTCAATATCTAATTCGGCTTGCTTGGCAGCTCTTTCAGTCTCTGCCTGCTTTAATGCTCTTTCAGCTGCTCTTTCTTCTCGCTCTTGGTATTCAGAGTATTTCTTCTCACTCCACTTCGTTAACTCATCACCTGTTAACTTTAACTTTAACCCCATATCGATGAAATCATTTAATGAAGACATGATGGAAAATGCAAATGAAATACCAGCCACACAATTTGTTACAAGTGGTTAGTAAAGTGAACAATTTACAATTGTGTTCTATTCACAATATGTGCCTAAATTTGCATCCGAAAGTATATGAAAAGAAAAATATACTCAAGTGTACTGGATGCGGTGAAGAACGGTTGGAAATCGGGCTAGGAACTGTAGGGTCGCTACTTCAAACACAAATGACCTCTACGGGCAAGGGTTTCAGATGGCACAGAAAACCTGCTTTGTTTTTGGAGGAAATAAATTAGCGTCTATTTGATGTGGTGTGTATGCTTGTCACTAAGTTTTGATTAGGTTTGTATGGCGTTGAGTGTAATTGTAGGTCGTAATTTTGTCAGTCAACAATTTTTTTTTTCAAAACACAAGTCACTTTCTTTCCAAAACTTTCTGCTTTCCACAACTTACTTTACAAAGACAATCTAAATATATCTCAACACTCTACAACATTGATGACACATCACTTACATTAAGATGACATTCAGTAAGGACATAGACATCAAGTTTACAAGATGGCGACAAGGTCACAATGGCGACAACTTCACAATGTCGACAAGGTCAAAACGGTGACAAGTTCAACAATCACTGATGTTTTACACGTTTACAAGATCAAACAATATGTATGTACTTTACGTTCACAACTAGTCTCCATGTTCAAACAATGTAATAATATATTCAAAATGAGCCTTCAACGATCACATTTACATGTACATCTAAAGTTGGACAAAAATTCTAAGTTCACAACTCTAGGTTTAAATGTTAATCACTTAAACTACGTTCATTTCAAAGCCGGACGAATGCCACCACGTCCACACATGTCAGGGTCTTAAACCTGGCTCGTTTTACCTAACACATGTGAGACAGTACAAGTACAACGTGATTTGACTTGAGACTCAACGACACAACGTTCAATGGATTTATTTACAGATCATATACAATACAATGATCATTACAATATATAAGTTATACTTCAATACACTTACAGACACAATACAGCTCACAGTCTATCTCTCAAGATGTACTAGCACTCGACTTTCAGGGCACAGAAACCACACAACGCCTTTCTCTCATCATACGTCCAGTCGAGTCCACGTCCCAGAGCTGTCTGTCTATAGCTCGCAACGTGCCTCCCCACCTGAAGTGGCTTCACGAGGCCTGCGTGCGTCTTGCGTTCGTCCTTGCCTGACCGCTGGCCGTCTCGTCAGCCAGCAACCTCGCAGGCAGGTAACTAATACTCGCCTGGCGGGCGTAACGAAGTTACGGCATCCCGGCTGGGGACTAAGTCGCCTGGCGGGCGTAACGATGTCACTGCATCTCTGCAATACTTTAGACTCTGACACTTGACCTACAGCAACGTAACATATAGTCCTTACCTACACATAAGTCATATCCATTAGAACTACAGTAACTTGACCTACAGCGACGTTACATATAGTCCTTACCTACACATAAGTCATATCCATTAGAACTACAGTAACTTGACCTACAGCAACGTTACATATAGTCCTTACCTACACATAAGTCATATCCATTAGAACTACAGTAACTTGACCTACAACAACGTTACATATAGTCCTTACCTACACATAAGTCACATCCATTAGAACTACAGTAACTTGACCTACAACAACGTTACATATAGTCCTTACCTACACATAAGTCATATCCATTAGAACTACAGTAACTTGACCTACAACAACGTTACATATAGTCCTTACCTACACATAAGTCATATCCATTAGAACTACAGTAACTTGACCTACAACAACGTTACATATAGTCCTTACCTACACATAAGTCATAGCCATTAGAACTACAGTAACTTGACCTACAGCAACGTTACATAAAGTCCTTACCTACACATAAGTCACATCCATTAGAACTACAGTAACTTGACCTACAGCAACGTTACGCTTAGTCCTTACCTACACATAAGTCACATCCATTAGAACTACAGTAACTTGACCTACAACAACGTTACATATAGTCCTTACCTACACATAAGTCATATCCATTAGAACTACAGTAACGTGACCTACAACAACGTTACATATAGTCCTTACCTACACATAAGTCATATCCATTAGAACTACAGTAACTTGATCTACAACAACGTTACATATAGTCCTTACCTACACATAAGTCATATCCATTAGAACTACAGTAACTTGACCTACAACAACGTTACATATAGTCCTTACCTACACATAAGTCATATCCATTAGAACTACAGTAACTTGATCTACAACAACGTTACATATAGTACTTACCTACACATAAGTCATATCCATTAGAACTACAGTAACTTGATCTACAACAACGTTACATATAGTCCTTACCTACACATAAGTCATATTCATTAGAACTACAGTAACTTGATCTACAACAACGTTACATATAGTCCTTACCTACACATAAGTCATATCCATTAGAACTACAGTAATGTGACAGTGCTACACACCAAGGCTATGATCGTGAACGTATAGCACCAGACAAGTCAGTCTTCGCGTTGTTAGAAAAGGATTTTATTGATGAATCATTCTAGCTCAGCACATATGATGGAGACTCCCTTCTCGGTGTTGACATCTGTTCTCGCTGGCCCCCAAGTGACGTGTGTGTTTTCCTAGATACCCTTCTTCATTCGTGCACACACGTTCACTATGGTTTTCCCCCTAGTCAAGGAATGCGCAGCATTCCTTAACTCTTTACTCCTAACCTAGAATCCCTCACTGTTACAATACCTCCCCTTCTTCAAAGAGAATTTTTCCTTGAAAAAAATCTCAACCCCAACTTTTAATTAGTTAACTTTACCTCTCTATACTACAATAACAACAATTCTATATATTTCCTAAGTCAATTCTCCTATCTCCTCATAGCCAATTGCTACCCAGAGATCATAATATCGAAACTCTCTACAAAACTCGTCATAAAGTTCTCTAGAAAACTTTCTACAAAACTCTCCATAAAATTCCCCACAATACAAAAGTCTCCATAAGCGAACCGCTTTTAACTTTAAAACGTCCATCTAAATTATGATTGACAAAACTGAAGATATTCCCCTTATCCTTTAATTTCCCCCTTATTCACATTCTCACTCTCTCATTATTCTAGGATAGACAGGAAAAAATAGCTAGATTAGTTTTGTGTAGGTGCGCACCTGAAATCAATAAAAGTAAGGAAAAAGTAAGAAAGTAAGAAGTAATCACCTTTCTCTTCCCATACATTCTCAAAACTTTATCAAAAAATAAAGTTTCAAAATTTATCTTCAGTTTCCGTCAATAATAATTGTTATTATCAAAAAAGTATGTTAATCCAAAACTGCCAGCCTTTGTATTATTCAGACCAACAATTTCCTGTTTACCTTTCCTTCAACCACAAAAACTTCCTTACTGTTAAGTACAGTCTTCTTCTTCCAATATGCAGTTAAATGCCAAATTTCAACCTGGCATTCCCCCCATATTCTCCCCTTAAACGCTGTTCAATCCAGCTCCTATTATAAACCTTGTATATACATTGCATACCCCACATGTATAACTACATACCCCTCCATTGCTACTGCACTTCACTAACTACTATTTTAATTCATCTTCTAACTGAACTTCAAAGTAATAATCATTTTAACCACCCTTAGGGTAACTCAATCAACCCAAAACATCGTAAAAATAACCATCTAAGTTAACATATTTTTCACATTTCATAAAACACAATTGAAGTCCCAACAATTGAACAAAGCATTTCAATTCCCTCATCATATTTATCCCCCCACATTAATCAATGTACACATACATTATAAATTTCAAGACCAATTTCTGAGTACCCAATCATAATTTTCCGCTTTAGAAAAATTCCATCAAGTACCTTTGTAAACACAAAATTATCGTGTCCAACTTCTTCTTCTATCTGCTATCTGCAGAACCCTATATCACTCTTTTCATCTATCACTTCTCCATTTCTTTAATAACCTCAAATTTTTTTCAATAATTGCAATATCTACATCAATGTCTCTATCCTCTCGAGGAGAGCTATCTTCTTTCATATCAGCTTCTTCATCAGTTTCTGACTTTTCATCCATCTCTTGTTCCCCATCTGTATATCCATTACTAGCAACCGCTAATCTCTTCCTTTCTACATCCAATCTAATTTTTTCTGTCTTGCCGTCTCAACAGATTTTCAAAAAGTGGCATCTCTTCCTCACTCGAAGAATTCTCTCTAAGTTTCCTTTGCCTCTTAATTTCTTTTTCTTTCTGTCTATCCAACTTTCTTTTTACTGCTTGTCTTGTATTCATAAATGGAGGTTCAATATTTTCCCTAACTGACTCTTCACTCATATAATCGTCATACACATTATTTTCCTCTGTCATGACTGTTTTTGGTATCGTTTCTTCTTGTTCAGCTGTATTAGATGCTGTTGTTACTTGTTTTCCATTCTCTATAGGCCTTGGATAACCCGATTGTCTGACAATCTGTCCACCCGACAATATTTCTTCGGAACAATAATTATTATTATTATTATTCTCTGCATCCCTTTCTTCATTATCCCGCCTTAAGTGTTCTACATGTGAACGTGCAACATGCCCTGAAATTTGATTCTTAATAGTATACGACACTGGACCTTTTTTTTCTAAAATATAGTATCCCGGGACCCAATGAGCATCAAACTTAGAGTTTTTTTCTATGTTTTTTATAATATACCCTATCACCTACGTTAAACTCTTGTAAGTGTGCATTTTTATTTGCGTATTTCTTCTGTCTTTCTCTAGCCTTAATTATATTATTTCTTAAACGTACATGTGCTTTATGCATTTCTTGTAACCTTGTTTCTTGAAAATCTTCCCCCAAATATTTTCTCCTAGGTTTTAATAAATTATCAATTGGCAATATCGGTTCTCTTCCATGTACTAAGTAAAATGGTGAGAAACCTGTTCCTTCATTTTCGTGTGTACGTATCGCCGCTAATGCCATCCCCAAATAAAGATCCCAATCCATATCGTGTTCTTCTACATTTTTCGCTAGAATATTGTATAGTGTTCTATGTTGTCTCTCATTTTTTGCATTAGAAGTTGGTCTGTAATATGAAGTCCTAATGTGTTTTATATTCCAATCTTTTACCAATTTCTCAAACTTTTTATTTACAAACTCTTTCCCATTGTCTGTAAGTATTATTTGTGGACACCCAAACCTTGGTATAAATTCTTGTAAAAGCATATTTATAACTGAATCAGCACTCTTGTCTGGAATTGGATATACTTCTGGCCAAAGACTATATGAATCAACTATATGTAGTAAGTATACATTTCCCGATAATGTTTTTGGATGAGGACCTGAAATATCCAAACTTACTTTCTGCATTGGAAATTGAGGAATATCGGTATCTTGTAAAGGACATTTAATTATCTTCATGTTCCCTAACCTACACTTTTCACATGCTTCAACATATTCATATACGCTTTTGAATAAATTCGGCCAATAATATTTACTGCTAATAGCCTTCACTAACTTATCTCGTCCAAAATGACCATTATTATCGTGGTACGCCTTTAAGACTTCTTGTTCTAAATGTTCGGAATATACTTTCTTACTCCTTCACCTTTTTCACTGATATAATATAATTGATTGTCTTCTTGTAACTCTACAAACTTCTTTTAAAACTATTTTCCCCTGTTTCTTTCAATTTCTTTTTTTATCTGTACTACTTTCGGATCCAATTCTTGTTCTGTTTTCATATCAAACTGTTCTAAATGTGGGTCTTCTGTTCTAGTTTCCGACTCTTGCTCTGATGGTAAACTCTCAAATTCTCCCTATTTATTATGGCAGAATCTAATATATTAACTTGCCAGTTTCGATCATCTACCTCTGGTTCAACTTCATCTTCCGTGTTTCCTGATGACTGTGGGTACGGTGATCCTAGACAAAAGATCGGCGCACGTATTATGTTTTCCTGACACATATTCAACCTTAGCATTGTACCCTTGTAAATTCAATGCCCACGTTTGTATTTTCCTATTTTGTATGGTGCTTCTAATATCGACTTTAATGGCATGTGGTCAGTTCTAATAATGAAATTGGCGTTATGTAAGTAATAATTTAGTTTTTGCAGCGCGTAGTGTATTGCATATGCTTCTTTCTCAATAATCGGCCATTTCTTTTGAGTCTTGCTGAGTTTATGCGACAAGAAATAGATTGGTCTTTCATTTTTAACCCCTGGTATTCCAGATTCTTCTCCTTTATATGGTTGAACCAAACATGCTCCTATTGCATTGTCTGAAGCATCTGTGTATAGTATTAGTTGTTTATTCAGGTCTGGATGTGTTAATAATGGTACCACCGTTAAGCTCTCTTTTAAAAGTTCAAATGCTTTTTGACACTCATCATCCCACTTAAATCTAGCGTATTTTCCCGTTAAATTCGTAATAGGTATTGCTATCTTAGAAAAGGCTGGTACAAACCGCCGATAATACGCACAGGTTCCTATAAAAGCCCTTACTTCCTTAACGTTAGTGGGAGGAGGTAACTCTTTAATAACTTTTATTTTTTCCATGTCTGGTTTAATACCTTCCCTATTTATTATATAGCCTAAATATTTTGTTTCTGTCTTTAAAAACTGGCACTTACTAAGCTTTAATTTAACGTCATGCCTTCTTAATCTGTCAAATACTAGTCTAACATGTTCCAAATGATTCTCTACATCTCCTTTTGTAAAAATCAATACGTCATCAATATATGCTAAGGCAAAACTTTGCATACCGTCTAGTACTTCATTTATTAAGAACATATAGTGGGATGGTGCATTTTTGAGACCGAATGGCATACGTAAAAATTTGTACGAACCCATATGAGTACAAAAGGCACTTTTATTTTGCGCGTCTACTGACATCGGAATACACCAAAATCCTGCCCTTGCGTCCAGCGTTGTGAAATATGTAGAACCATTAAGTAGCCCCAAAATATCATCAATTACTGGCAGTGGGTACGCTACATTCTTAGTAATTTTATTTAACGCCCTGTAGTCACAACAGAACCTGTTCGAACCATCAGACTTGGCCACTATTACCACCGGAGATGACCATTCTGATTTTGATCTTGTTATTATGCCTGCTTTCAACATATCTTCTATTGCCTTTTCTACTACTTCTCTATTTCTTAACGGAGTTCTGTATGGTTTTAAACTAATTGGTGGATGATCTCCCGTGTCTATTTCCATCGTAACTGTTTGTGTCTTACCCAATTCTAAATCATTTATCGCAAACACATCTTGATTTTGCTTTATCAGTTGTTCTAACACTTCCTTGTTTTCTGGCGAAGTTTTTAATTGTGCTAACAATTCTTTTTCTCTTGTTACTTTGTCTAGTGAATGTATTTTGTGCTGTATTTCTTCTATATGGATGGATCAATTCATCCATTCTTGCGTTCCCTTTCCTTCTGTATCCGCGTCTATTATTACTTCTTTCATTAGAGGTTTCTGAATAACTTATTCCCACCATATTTACTCTATCTGTTGTCAATATGTCACTAACGCTGTCATGTTCTAGCTTAGCTATTACACATCCTCTGTATAATTTAATTTCTCTACCTGTGTTATTAATAACCATTACTGGAAATGTTAAACTTTTATCTAATTCTATTATTCCATCCGGAACTTCTAAACCTGGCTCATCAATTATTTCATTTTGCAATTCTGTGATTCTAACTATGTTTCCTGCTACATAATATGGGTTTCTCTTCAGTCTTGCTTGTATCAAATTAACTGACTGTGGTTTTAAATTCATGGTTGTTTTAACTCTAACTAATGTCGACACATGCATATCTTCCTCTACATCTACGTAAACATCTTGGAATTTTAATTTATGCAAATCAAATAAAAGTCTCACCCCATTTTTCAATAAAAAATCTCGTCCCAATATCATATTTCTATTTAAATCTTTAACCACATGGAACATATGCCTAACATTTATCCCTCCTAATTTCAAATTTATCATCGTTTGTCCTAACACTTCCAATTTTTGTCCCGTTACCGAATGAAGATTCTCTTGAATTCTAATTATTTTACAATTTGTTAACATTCGATATAAAAATGTTTCTTTAATCACGCTAACTTGTGCTCCCGAATCAACTAATGTTCTAACTTTATATTTTCCTATCTGTACTATACATGAGCTAGGATCTACCATATTTAATGACAATTGCTTTACCTCGGCTTGTTTTTTATTTCTAAATGTTCTATTATACTCATCCTTTGGGTTTTTAATATATTGATGCCCTTTTTGGATCTTACTATCTTCCCTCTTACTGCCGATCCTATTCAATAAGCGGGATGCCAATTTCCCTGATTTCCTGACCTTCTAAAATTTCTCTGTATTTCTCCAGAATTCCAATTTGCTGGTCTACCATTTGCCATTCTATTCTGTATACTCGTCTGAACACCTCTACTATTTTGCGTAATCGATGGGCCACTTCTGTTACCACAAAAGCGAAAAATGTGCCCACGTTGGTGACATCCCCAACAAACCACATTCGAGTTATTTGTGTTACCTTCCATGTTTCTTACAGTATTTCTCACTTGTCCTCTTCTATCTTGATTATATACATTCTCGTTTCTTTGCACCATCTGTATTTCTCCTCGTCTTCCTCTCCATCCATGTCTATACTGACCTATTTCCATAGGTTCTTCAATTCTATCTTCTGAACTACTACCTAACTCTCGTCCTACCCTTAGCCTAAACCTCCTCCTCAAGCTTTCCTCTTGTATAGCGATATCTACCGCTTGTGACAATCTTGCAGGATTCTCTCTTAATAATTTAAATTTCAATCCATCTGACTTAATTCCATCAACAAAAATCCCTACCAACATCCGTTCCACTTCCTCTGCTCGTACATTCTGTCCTAAGAATGACTCTTCAGCTAAGTTGATTAACCTGTCACTGTATAGCTGAACACTTTCTGTGCTGTTTTGTCTAGTCTGTCGCAATACTGAGAATGCGTGTTGTGGATCAGTAATTTCAGCATATTTTCTTGCGAGATCATCTTTGAATTCTTCCCAAGTTTCACCTCCTGCTGCTTCTAACTTTCTTCTAATATGGTCAGAAACTGGACTTGTACTTGTTCTGTATGCCAAGTTCTTTTTCTCTCCGTCTGTAGCATTTACTAAATATGCATGTTTTTCAATGGAAATAATCCATTTCTTAAACTGATTTGCTTGACCACTAAATCTTTCAACATCATTGCTTATATTCTGTTGTCTTAACACCGCATCCAACCTTGATATTGCCCCGCCAACTCCAGTGAGTACCTGTGAAAAATCTTGGGATTCCATCCTAAAATTTATAATTATCAAGCAATATACAAATATTTCAACAATATTGATTTCAAACCCAGCAACAATACACAATCTGTTAATTACTCTAATATTATCTAATTAACTTAACTAAATCCTCCAATCGAAGATCCTGACGAAGAAATATTCCTGTTTCAACCCTGAATTTTGATAAAAGAATTTAAATGACCTCCTGATTCAAAATTTCCTACACCACATAAAAAAAAAACTCTAATCAAGCTCGTTAAAATGATCAGAACAACGAAGAGCCTCTGGATTTCTTTCCTTACTAATTTACTTGAAGTCGAATTCAGATTATTTCCAATTATTTCCTGACGTTGATCACGCTCGATATCAGGCTCGCAACAAGACTTTGATTACCTGCTCGATTACTGTAGATTCCCTTCAGATAAGTTCACCTTCATGCAAGAAGCGACAATTGCTCACGACTTCAGCAAAAAAAACTTACTTTCCAGCAGCAATCTGTGACTTTCATATATATCAAACGTAATCCAGTCAACAACAACTGGACTTAAAGCTGACGCTATCCAGTCTCTTATTTTCATGTGGAACTCTCGCCATGGTCAGTTTAAATAGTTGAAAGTATAAAGTATTGCAGACCTTGATTTCATAATTCTGGAATTCGTACCATAACCTTGAGTTCACCTTCAACAGTCCCACGGGTTAAAACTCATTTTTTTCTTACTGATTTTTGATGCAGAACGGCATTACTTATAGCATTTTGCGTTGGTCAGTTCTCCAACTAATTTCATAATTGTGCAATAACATCAGTCTTTCAAAAAAATAAGTATCACTCAAACCTTTTCTTTAGTGCTGACCTTGAAATTGGATCTCCTTCTTAATCAGGAATCTAGTGCAAACCCAGAACAGCTACCAACAGTCGGCTTTCATCTGTTGTTTTTTCAAATTAATTACTTCTCCGGACATGCCCGACATAACTATGGCGGTATTCTCTCTCCGCGACCTCCCATGTTTCGTAAGGTCAAAGGCACCAAATCAGCCTTGTGTAACAGTGCTACACACCAAGGCTATGATCGTGAACGTATAGCACCAGACAAGTCAGTCTTCGCGTTGTTAGAAAAGGATTTTATTGATGAATCATTCTAGCTCAGCACATATGATGGAGACTCCCTTCTCGGTGTTGACATCTGTTCTCGCTGGCCCCCAAGTGACGTGTGTGTTTTCCTAGATACCCTTCTTCATCGTGCACACACGTTCACTATGGTTTTCCCCCTAGTCAAGGAATGCGCAGCATTCCTTAACTCTTTACTCCTAACCTAGAATCCCTCACTGTTACAATAACTTGACCTACAGCAACGTTACATATAGTCCTTACCTACGCATAAGTCATATCCATTAGAACTACAGTAACTTGATCTACAACAACGTTACATATAGTCCTTACCTACACATAAGTCATATCCATTAGAACTACAGTAACTTGACCTACAGCAACGTTACATATAGTCCTTACCTACACATAAGTCATATCCATTAGAACTACAGTAACTTGACCTACAGCAACGTTACATATAGTCCTTACCTACACATAAGTCATATCCATTAGAACTACAGTAACTTGACCTACAGCAACGTTACATATAGTCCTTACCTACACATAAGTCACATCCATTAGAACTACAGTAACTTGACCTACAACAACGTTACATATAGTCCTTACCTACACATAAGTCATATCCATTAGAACTACAGTAACTTGATCTACAACAACGTTACATATAGTCCTTACCTACACATAAGTCATATCCATTAGAACTACAGTAACTTGACCTACAACAACGTTACATATAGTCCTTACCTACACATAAGTCATATCCATTAGAACTACAGTAACTTGACCTACAGCAACGTTACATATAGTCCTTACCTACACATAAGTCATATCCATTAGAACTACAGTAACTTGACCTACAACAACGTTACATATAGTCCTTACCTACACATAAGTCATATCCATTAGAACTACAGTAACTTGACCTACAGCAACGTAACATATAGTCCTTACCTACACATAAGTCATATCCATTAGAACTACAGTAACTTGACCTACAACAACGTTACATATAGTCCTTACCTACACATAAGTCATATCCATTAGAACTACAGTAACTTGACCTACAACAACGTTACATATAGTCCTTACCTACACATAAGTCACATCCATTAGAACTACAGTAACTTGACCTACAACAACGCTACATATAGTCCTTACCTACACATAAGTCATATCCATTAGAACTACAGTAACTTTACCTACAGCAACGTTACGCATAGTCCTTACCTACGCATAAGTCATATCCATTAGAACTACAGTAACTTGATCTACAACAACGTTACATATAGTCCTTACCTACACATAAGTCATATCCATTAGAACTACAGTAACTTGACCTACAACAACGTTACATATAGTCCTTACCTACACATAAGTCATATCCATTAGAACTACAGTAACTTGACCTACAACAACGTTACATATAGTCCTTACCTACACATAAGTCATATCCATTAGAACTACAGTAACTTGACCTACAGCAACGTTACATATAGTCCTTACCTACGCATAAGTCATATCCATTAGAACTACAGTAACTTGACCTACAACAACGTTACATATAGTCCTTACCTACACATATGTCATATCCATTAGAACTAGAGTAACTTGATCTACAACAACATGAAGTCATGTCCTTGCCTGTACGAAAAGGTGCATCGGCTGCAGCAGAGTTTACAAATATGAAATGCAAACAATTAGGTATTGTCTATACACATGTCACTATCCAATAGAACTACATTAAGTACGATTACAAGACCATGAAGTCATGCCTTTGCCTCTAAATATATCACTGTTCATTGAACTGTCAGTCCGCAGATCCCGTTTGGGAAACTTCACTCTTCTAACATACAATGACGTTGATCAGCTTGTATTTTCCTACAATGAGGAGCGAGATCGCGATTTGCCCTCGTACGATATACAACCACCGTCGCGAGAGACTCTGGCCATCATCACGATTCGAATGACTGTTGGCGAAAAAATTTTGACTTTGTGTGAGGTGGAAACTTTCGGCGGTAAGTTACCTTGAACAATGAAGACACAAACAATACATCCAACGGTTTATTGTCTGGCATCTCGTCAGGTGCATCCTGCACAATTCACGGAAAATAAACTAAAGCAATAAGACACATTCCTCAAATTGAGATATTCATCACACATATTCATACATTAATTTGAATTACCTATCACATTTTAAACTTACTATCATTGCGTTTTCTTTGCACAAAGTCCATTGTGAGTTATTAATATTACACGGAACACAATGTCTCTAACAATCACGGGACCGGTTTCCAAAATATGGCGTCCTAATTGATGACGTAGGAAATGTCCTGTCTATAGATTGTAGCAAGTTGTCAAGTGGTGCACTGCTTTATTATAGTCTGTATATAGGTACATTAGAGGTCAGCTATTGTCACAAACAGCAGCAGGGCCTGATTGTCCTGCGCTTAAACATCCGGTGCGCTGACGGTTGGGCTTAGATTAAATCCATGTACGGGTCAGTTAATTGTACTTAAACATTGACTTCTTGTTCAGAAAACAATTGCAAACTCCTGAATGCAGAATTGCTTTGTACATCGACCTGCGTTTGGGGCTCATCACAACGCCCAGCAATGTACATGCACCATTTATAACGGTACCTTAATAGTACATCTATAGAAACGCAAAGGAAACCGTCAGTCCTGTGACAAAGAACCGAGGCTTCTCCCTGCTCTCAATTGCAGGGAAGATACTCGCAGTAATTCTTCTCTTTCGCCTTATAGCCAATCTCGACCAAGGTCTTCTTCTTGAGAGTCATTGTGGCTTGTGAAAAAGAATGAGGAAATGTTGACATGATTTTCGCTGAAAGGCAGTTGGACGAGAAATGTCAGGAAAATAACTTTGAATTGTTCTCCACATTTATTGATCTTATCAAGGCTTTTGAAACAGTCAGCAGGGAAGGACTGTGGAAGATTATGGCGAAATATGGCTATCCACAAAAGTTTGTCCAAATAGTGCGGTTATTTCATGATGGTATGCAGGCAAGAGTACAGGTACATTGTGAGCTGTCTGAGCCCTGTCCTGTCATCAATAGAGTGAAGCAAGGATATGTCCTGTCACCAACACTGTTCAGCCTCATGTTTTCAGCTATGCTGACGGATGCCTTCGAAAACAACAACACTGGAATAGACATCAACTATTGCATTGATGGAAAGTTACTCAATCTCAGAAGGCTGAAAGCTAAAACCAAAACTACAAGCGACATTCAGTGAAGCTCCTCTTTGCTAATGATTGCGCTCAATGCCAACTCAGAGGCAGACATGCAACAACATGTTTCAGCTTTCTCATATGTCGGTGCGAACTTTGGGCTCAATCACACCGTGCCAAATATCAAGGTGAACGGTCATAAACTACGTGTTGTGGACAAATTCACCTATCTTGGCAGCACTGTATCCCAAGCTGCCACAATTGATGACGAAGTGAATGCAAGAATCTCCAAGGCCAGCGCAGCTTTTGGCAGACTGTACAAGAATGTGTGGAACAGAAATGGAATAAGCCTGCAAACAAAGCTGAAAGTCTACAAAGCATTTGTATTATCCACACTGCTTTATGCTTGTGACACATGGACTGTTTGCCAGCGACAAGCTAGGAAATTAAACCACTTCCACACAGTCTGCCTTAGGAAGCAATTGCAGATTAAATGGCAAGACAAGATCCCAGATTCTCAAGTTCCAGAAAGAGCGATCAGTTC
>JACEFZ010009169.1:0-102500 GCA_014155875.1 Cepaea nemoralis
TTTCCGTGGGTTGTGGTTTCAGAAAAGTAAAGAAAGAGAAGTTAATTGGTGGTGTGCGTTCCAGGAGAGTTTTCAGAAGATGTAAATAGTTTATTTGGTTTTGCGTTAAGGAGGGTGTGTTGGTTCAGGAAGGAAAGTTAGTAAAAAAGTAAAATGCTTGGGTTGGGTGGGTGGCTGTGGATCGAAAAAGTAATGGCAACAAACTACTGAACGTTACAATTTTGCCCTAGTAAAATTTGCCTAGTACATCAAACAGCAGCTGAAAAAACTGGTGTTGCTGCACTGCAACGTCCTGCAATGGATATCGGATATGCCAACAGGGAAAAAAAACACACATAATTATAATCAAGAGTATAACTTGTCTACCTGCTACGGGATGTTATCTTTCTGAAGTATAATAACTTGTCTACCTGCTACGGGATGTTACCTTTCTGAAGTATAATAACTTGTCAATCTATTAGTTTGTTGTTACCTTTCAGTCACTTGTTACCTTTCTCGTGCATAAAAACATGTAAACCTGTTAGTCGGTTATATTTCGGGAGTATAACTTTTCTACCTTTCAGTAATTGGTGTTGTCTTTCAGGCTTATTACAACCTCTCTGCTTGTTATTACACAGGAAACTTTGAGGCCACTAAGACAGTTCACAAATAAACACACATTTGGCGCTCATAAAAGAAGTCCTCTGATCTGTACTTGTTAATTAATCATCTGGCAACTTTCCAGTCGGTTGTAGTCTATTGTTCTAGCAGTTGTTTGACCAGCATGGTCCTACTCATAATAGTTTATGATCGGGATCGTGTACAACTATTTACGTTGCTATGTGGAAACCACTTAAAGTTGTTGGTTACTAAAATATTGAGTATTGCATTGTCGGTGGTACTGTGTATTGTACGAAAATGTACGTATGTCACCGGATGGGAAGTTTCTAGACACAATAAAGCTGTATGTAATGGTGCCTTTGTTTCATTGTTGGCTTAGTTTGTGTAGGCGAGTTCATGTACATTGTGGTCGAGTTTGTGCCTCGTGTCTGGATTGTTGTTGAGTTTGTTAGCTGGTTATCCACAAAATACTGTTTATGATTTGGAATCTTATTTACTAAATCTCTTCAACACACCTGCACGTGTCTTTCTTTTCTCGTCACTCCTTAACATTTTATCCTCAATGTATTTTTTTCTCAGGAGGGGGCCTCTCGAACATGGCCTCTTCTTCCGCTGTCCATTGTCGTCCCTTTTTCTCTCTTTCTATACACATCTCTCATATCTCTATTCATCTCACACTTTTCGTTATATATTCCCTCCCCCCCCCCCCCCCATTCGGCCCCCTTCCTTCATTAAGAATTACATGAAAGGAAAAGAGGCAAAGAAAGGAACTAGTCACCAAACCTCATTCTGCCGTGGCCATGAATTTATCAGGGATCTGCACTGCACACACCAACCACGCAAATACGGCAAAAATATTCCCCACATATACTCTATAATGAAAAGACAAAATAGAATATGTGAGGTATGATCGTTAGAAGTAAGTATTTAACATTCACAGTTTAAGAAACGAGAGGTCAGTTATAGGGCCCAGACTAAATGTGTTAAGACTGGATGTGCCAGCTGGATGTTCTTTGTGCGTAGAGGGACAAAGTGAATAAGTGCTCACAGCGTTGCATGTTTTTATCAAGAGTAAGTTTATACTGAGCCAATGATATAAGGCATCGAACAAAACCACTCTGAGCATACTAGTTCATGAATAAATAACGCCTGGTTTGTGATTTCAATAGTGTGAAAGGTATATTAAACGTAGTACATTAACGAATGGAATATTATTGTTGTGTTTTGTTTTTTTTTTGCACGCGCGTCGTAGTGCTTGAAAAGATAGAACAGTCTCACAATAGTAAAAACACAAAGCACAAAAGAACAGCAGGAACAACACGGCAATCGTCAGAGAGTTGTCCTTCAGGCCGTGTCTTGCAGGCGGCAGAGATCTGGTTTGAAGCGGTGCTTCTATCCGGCGCCACTGGTTCATGACAGCGTTTCTAGCCCCTGCCCACTGGCCAGGTCCGCACAGCCGGAACGTGTAAGGTGTCACTGGACCGAATATGACCTTGAGTGCCAGAACCGGGTCTTTCTTTAAGAGGTCAACTGAAAATAGAATGTATAAATAAGGTTGCCTTTGATAATCTCATCATAGTTATCAGTCATGTGGTGGTGTGTGCCGTCAGTATACCTCCTAACGTACACATCATTAACACTAATTGTATGATCTTACAATTTCATTCTACCCTGAGCTACTCACCCGTGCACAAGCCAAGTATAACGTGTACAAATCATCACTTTCAAGGTGTACCATCATAATCAGCATCCTCCTACTTTTGCCATTAAGAGACGTGGGGAGGGATAGTTGACTGTCCAGAGCCCGATAGTGTTATTCTTTGTGAGTGTACAATGTCCTTGATGTCGTAAATCCATATTATTCTCGGGCGTCCTCTTGCTCTTTTATAAGATCTTTGATATAGTGCAATGCTGGTAGTTGATGGTGTTGCATTCTTCTCAAGCATCTCGTCTTACAGGTGTTGATTTTGCGCACGTGTAATTTTGATCATGTCCAATTTGACATTGATAGCCAAGGGTTGTGTGAATATGATATTTATTATCTGTAGTTTTCGGAACATGGGTATATTTGGTTGATTCAGTATGGACGATATTTGATATTCAAGGGCACTTGCATTTCGACATCCGATTTCCATTTCTCTGTCTATTATGCAATCTTCCGTGATCATATTTACAATCTTTAATTTCGGGGGTATACTATTTATCAATATATTTTGGTATAATACTTACAATAATCCACAGAACATCCAACGAGCCCTGCTAGTTCATCCATAAACTGGATATAATCCACCTGGATCGTGTGTCTGCGAGACTTGACAAACCGCTTAGCCAAGTTGGCTGCCTTCCTTCTGATATCTCTCCACATCTCGTCCTTTGACGGCAGCACTGCATCTCCCTGTCAAGGCAGAGGTTAACGTGTGTCGGCAAATTGTAGTGGATGTTTGTTTCATAATGTTGAAGAATAACAAAATACTTATATTTACAATAAGTAAATTTACCAAACGTCCCTTGGTTTTTAAGTGTGGTTCTGGGGACGTCTGCTTTTTAGGACAAACAACTCAAACTTTACCAGACACTATTAATTTCAGGTGACAGGAAGTGAAGCAGTGACGAAAGTAGGGGAAAAGACCAGTCAATCTTTCTAATGAATATACACAAAGTAGAGAAAGGGGAATGCACACATTACAGTTGCATGTCTGCGGAAAGAGTTGGACGGCAGGATAGGTAAACGTATGCAAGCTGACAATATTAAAAGATATACTGGAATACGTTGCATGTGGGTGAACGACATCAAAAGAAGGACTGGAATACAATGTTATATGTGGGTCAGTAACATGAGGATATCGACTGGAGTGTTACGTGTGGGTGGACACCATCACGAGATGGTCTGGAAGACAGTGCTACGTGTGGGTGGACAACATCACGAGATGGTCTGGAAGACAGTGTTACACGTGGTGGACAACATCACGAGATGGTCTGGAAGACAGTGTTACGTGTGGGTGGACAACATCACGAGATGGTCTGGAAGACAATGTTACGTGTGGGTGGACAACATCACGAGATGGTCTGGAAGACAATGTTACACGTGGTGGACAACATCACGAGATGGTCTGGAAGACAGTGTTACGTGTGGGTGGACAACATCACGAGATGGTCTGGAAGACAATGTTACGTGTGGGTGGACAACATCACGAGATGGTCTGGAAGACAGTGTTACACGTGGTGGACAACATCACGAGATGGTCTGGAAGACAATGTTACGTGTGGGTGGACAACATCACGAGATGGTCTGGAAGACAATGTTACGTGTGGGTGGACAACATCACGAGATGGTCTGGAAGACAGTGTTACACGTGGTGGACAACATCTCGAGATGGTCTGGAAGACAGTGTTACGTGTGGGTGGACAACATCACGAGATGGTCTGGAAGACAATGTTACGTGTGGGTGGACAACATCACGAGATGGTCTGGAAGACAGTGCTACACGTGGTGGACAACATCACGAGATGGTCTGGAAGACAATGTTACGTGTGGGTGGACAACATCACGAGATGGTCTGGAAGACAATGTTACGTGTGGGTGGACAACATCACGAGATGGTCTGGAAGACAATGTTACGTGTGGGTGGACAACATCACGAGATGGTCTGGAAGACAATGTTACACGTGGTGGACAACATCACGAGATGGTCTGGAAGGACAATGTTACACGTGGTGGACAACATCACGAGATGGTCTGGAAGACAATGTTACGTGTGGGTGGACAACATCACGAGATGGTCTGGAAGACAATGTTACGTGTGGGTGGACAACATCACGAGATGGTCTGGAAGACAATGTTACACGTGGTGGACAACATCACGAGATGGTCTGGAAGACAATGTTACGTGTGGGTGGGCAACATCACGAGATGGTCTGGAAGACAATGTT
Organism: Cepaea nemoralis; assembly: GCA_014155875.1. Lineage (NCBI taxonomy): Eukaryota > Metazoa > Mollusca > Gastropoda > Stylommatophora > Helicidae > Cepaea > Cepaea nemoralis. Next base: position 4,531 of record JACEFZ010009169.1, read on the forward strand.
ACGTGTGGGTGGACAACATCACGAGATGGTCTGGAAGACAATGTTACGTGTGGGTGGACAACATCACGAGATGGTCTGTAAGACAGTGTTACGTGTGGGTGGACAACATCACGAGATGGTCTGGAAGACAGTGTTACACGTGGTGGACAACATCACGAGATGGTCTGGAAGACAATGTTACGTGTGGGTGGACAACATCACGAGATGGTCTGGAAGACAATGTTACGTGTGGGTGGACAACATCACGAGATGGTCTGGAAGACAATGTTACGTGTGGGTGGACAACATCACGAGATGGTCTGGAAGACAATGTTACACGTGGTGGACAACATCACGAGATGGTCTGGAAGACAATGTTACACGTGGTGGACAACATCACGAGATGGTCTGGAAGACAATGTTACGTGTGGGTGGACAACATCACGAGATGGTCTGGAAGACAATGCTACGTGTGGGTGGACAACATCACGAGATGGTCTGGAAGACAATGTTACACGTGGTGGACAACATCACGAGATGGTCTGGAAGACAATGTTACGTGTGGGTGGACAACATCACGAGATGGTCTGGAAGACAATGTTACGTGTTGGTGGACAACATCTCGAGATGGTCTGGAAGACAATGTTACGTGTGGGTGGACAACATCACGAGATGGTCTGGAAGACAATGTTACGTGTGGGTGGACAACATCACGAGATGGTCTGGAAGACAATGTTACGTGTGGGTGGACAACATCACGAGATGGTCTGGAAGACAATGTTACACGTGGTGGACAACATCACGAGATGGTCTGGAAGACAATGTTACACGTGGTGGACAACATCACGAGATGGTCTGGAAGACAGTGTTACACGTGGTGGACAACATCACGAGATGGACTGGAAGACAGTGCTACACGTGGTGGACAACATCACGAGATGGTCTGGAAGACAATGTTACACGTGGTGGACAACATCACGAGATGGTCTGGAAGACAATGTTACACGTGGTGGACAACATCACGAGATGGTCTGGAAGACAGTGTTACACGTGGTGGACAACATCACGAGTTGGACTGGAAGACAATGTTACGTGTGGGTGGACAACATCACGAGATGGACTGGAAGACAATGTTACGTGTGGGTGGACAACATCACGAGATGGACTGGAAGACAATGTTACGTGTGGGTGGACAACATCACGAGATGGTCTGGAAGACAATGTTACACGTGGTGGACAACATCACGAGATGGTCTGGAAGACAATGTTACACGTGGTGGACAACATCACGAGATGGTCTGGAAGACAATGTTACACGTGGTGGACAACATCACGAGATGGTCTGGAAGACAGTGTTACACGTGGTGGACAACATCACGAGATGGTCTGGAAGACAATGTTACACGTGGTGGACAACATCACGAGATGGTCTGGAAGACAATGTTACACGTGGTGGACAACATCACGAGATGGTCTGGAAGACAGTGTTACGTGTGGGTGGACAACATCACGAGATGGTCTGGAAGACAGTGTTACGTGTGGGTGGACAACATCACGAGATGGACTGGAAAACAATGTTACACGTGGTGGACAACATCACGAGATGGACTGGAAAACAATGTTACACGTGGTGGACAACATCACGAGATGGACTGGAAAACAATGTTACACGTGGTGGACAACATCACGAGATGGACTGGAAAACAGTGTTACGTGTGGGTGGACAACATCACGAGATGGACTGGAAGACAGTGTTACGTGTGGGTGGACAACATCACGAGATGGACTGAAAGACAATGTTACACGTGGTGGACAACATCACGAGATGGTCTGGAAGACAGTGTTACGTGTGGGTGGACAACATCACGAGATGGACTGGAAAACAATGTTACACGTGGTGGACAACATCACGAGATGGACTGGAAAACAATGTTACACGTGGTGGACAACATCACGAGATGGTCTGGAAGACAGTGTTACACGTGGTGGACAACATCAAGAGATGGACTGGAAGACAATGTTACGTGTGGGTGGACAACATCATGAGATGAACTGGAAGACAAAGTTACATTAATGTGGACAACATCAAGAGATTAACTGGAAGACGTTATATTACTGTGGACAACATCAAGAGATGGGCTGGAAGACGTTATATTACTGTGGACAACATCAAGAGATGGGCTGGAAGACGTTATATTACTGTGGACAACATCAAGAGATGGGCTGGAAGACGTTATATTACTGTGGACAACATCAAGAGATGGACTGGAAGACGTTATATTACTGTGGACAACATCAATAGATGGGCTGGAAGACGTTATATTACTGTGGACATCATCAAGAGATGGGCTGGAAGACGTTATATTACTTTGGACAACATCAAGAGATGGACTGGAAGACAAGGTTACATTAATCTAGACAACATCAAGAGATGGGGTGGAAGAAAAAGTTACATTAATGTGGACACAATCAAGAGATGAACTGGAAGACAAAGTTACATTAATGTGGACAACACCAAGAGATAGACTGGAAGACAACGTCACATTAATGTGGACAACATCTATAGATCGACTGGAAGACGGGGTTACATTAATGTGGACAACATCAAGAGATTAACTGGAAGACGTTATATTACTGTGGACAACATCAAGAGATGGGCTGGAAGACGTTATGCTACTGTGGACAACATCAAGAGATGGGCTGGAAGACGTTATATTACTGTGGACAACACCAAGAGATGGGCTGGAAGACGTTATATTACTGTGGACAACACCAAGAGATGGGCTGGAAGACGTTATATTACTGTGGACAACATCAAGAGATGGGCTGGAAGACGTTATATTACTGTGGACAACATCAAGAGATGGGCTGGAAGACGTTATATTACTGTGGACAACACCAAGAGATGGGCTGGAAGACGTTATATTACTGTGGACAACATCAAGAGATGGGCTGGAAGACGTTATATTACTGTGGACAACATCAAGAGATGGGCTGGAAGACGTTATACTGCTGTGGACAACATCAAGAGATGAACTGGAAGACAAGGTTACATTAATCTAGACAACATCAAGAGATGGGGTGGAAGAAAAAGACACATTAATGTGGACACAATCAAGAGATGAACTGGAAGACAACGTTACATTAATGTGGACAACACTAAGAGATGGACTGGAAGACTACGTTACATTAGGAGATGGACTGGAAGACAAAGTTACATTAATGTGGACAACACCAAGAGATGGACTGGAAGACAACGTTACATTAGGAAATGGACTGAAAGACAAAGTTACATTAATGATCAAGAGATGGACTGGAAGACAACGTTACATTAATGTGGACAACATCAAGAAATAGACTGGAAGACAAAGTTACATTAATGTGGACAACATCAAGAAATAGACTGGAAGACAAAGTTGCATTAATGTGGTCAACATCAAGAGATAGACTGGAAGACAACGTTACATTAATGCGGACAACATTACGAGATGTACAGGAAGACAACGCTACACTGATACTTATGCATGGACAACATTATGAGATGGACTGAGAGAAGTCTGTCTAAACTTACAGAGTAGAAAGTCAATTGAAGATTAACTGCATTCGGCTTTCCATGCAGAGATAGGTCTATTCGATGATTCAGAATCGCCATGTCATATTTTACTCTACACCGTTTATTTACATTCAAATCTAGGTGGCGATGAAAAGTCTCTGTGTCATATCTTACTTTACACCGTATATTTATATCAAAGTAACTGGAGATGGGTGAACATAGTGGACACTTTGAACTGTCATGTCAAAGGTCAGACCTAGAAGTAGATGTGGAGATACAAAGAAAGTGAGTCACTTTTGTTTTTATGTCAAGGTCATAGGTCTCCTGAGTGGTCCTTTCCGTCTGCTCATGAGCGTACAACGTAAGATATTGAAACAGACAGATAGACGAACAGTACCTGCCTGGATGGATGGATGGATGGGTGGATGGATGGATGGATGCAAGCTGGCTGGTTGCATGGATGGATGGGTGCCAAGCTGACTGGTTGGATGGATGAATGGATGTCCCTAGTCAAGACAGATGTATGGATGGATGAATGCTTGAATGAATAGATGGATGGATGCATAGACAGATAGACAGACAGACTGATAGACATTCAGAAAAACAGGCAGACTGATAGGAAAGCTGGTAAAATGACATTCAGAAAGACAGACAGATACGTAAGGCAGCCAGCCAGCCAGCCGACCGACAGACCGAGCGACCGACCGACCGACCAACCGACCTCCAGACGGATGGACGTCTGGCCAGCACGCCGAACAGACGGACGGACGGACGGACAGAGACTCTGTCAGACAGACAGACAGACAGACAGACAGACAGACAGACAGACAGACAGACAGACAGACAGACAGATCTAAAATGAGCGCCAGAAGATGCCGTATAATCTAAAGGCGGGCAGTAATACAGACTACATTACCCATCTATTCCAGAAATAGTCTACTAAAGTTATAGGACATGCACACATCAATGGGACTAGTACCATATACCCATTGCTTCTCAACGTTCGTAAATGGACCCTTTAGTTTACTAACCTTCAAGACCCGAGTCGCCAGTCTGCACTGTAATTCCGAGACCGGCATGATTGCTCCGTGTGGTTGTATACAGCCAATGAAGGCCAGTGTGTGATGCTGCAGTTCCGGAGGGTACATGTTCTTGTAGAGCTGCACTTGGTTGTCGTCGACAAGGATAACCTGGAGGGAGCAGAGGATGAACAGGACACTGAACAGTTCATGATTGCGCTAGGAGCAACAGCACTATCAGAGCGACTTATCTTCTTTTATACAACAGCATGAAAGGGAATTAACTTCATTACTGCAACATCATGAAAGGGAATTAACTTCATTCCTGCATCAGCATTATCAAAGGGAATTAATTTGAATACCACAACTCTAGCTCTGTTTACAACAAATGAGGTGGCAGTTTTTGTTGCTGCTGCTTCTAGTACTTCTGTTAAGATTGTTGCTTCTAGTACTTCCTGTAGTAAACGTGTCTCGGTCAGGCCAACCGACTCCTCGTGTTTACTACCTTTTTAGGGAGCTTTGTCACAGGGTTCACTTTGTGGGAGTTAGTTCTGTTTGTCTACGACGCATGAAGCACTAAAGAATACAATCCCCTGTTCTTGTGAGACACTTTTCTCTAAGTAAAACTCACTGGTTCCCGTGAATCAGAGGTAATCTGTAACAATGTACACGGATAATTACATGGTTCAGAATGTCTCTGTGGTTTTATGTGTCTCGAACTTTATTCGGTATATAACATCCGGGCACTGTTAGAGACAGGATCATTCTGTGTTCTGTTGGCCAAAAGACCGGGTCGTTCCTGACCAATGGCATTCTATGCTTCGTCTCCGAGAGGAAAACGTCGATCTACCACGAAATCCTGTAGGCTTTCTATCATAATATGAAAGCATCGTAAAGAAAAGTGCCCCGCAAGAAAAGGCGACTGCCTTCATAGCGTGCTTTATACATGTTGCTGATTGGGCTTATCCAATTTATTCGCCGGAGTTCGGTGAAAGAACCACCCTCCCCCCCCCCCCCAACCCCCTCCTCTTTTAAAGCTCGGCTGTACTTTTTTCCCTGCTACCCAGAATTTACCCTTTCAGGTGGATCGGGCACCTTCTGAGGAAAGGTCACGGATTCCTCATGAGCAATAACCCTTCGGTTGCTTGCTTGTGTTCGTTGGCTTGAGCTCCAACGCAAAAGTCCTGTATGTCAGATGAAGACATCCTGTTGTCCAACATCATAGTGATGTCACACAGGACCTGAGGTTTGCGTGAGTATCCGTTGTCCCATGTCTGGCTTATTGATGTGCAGACTGGTGGTTCCTCGCCATGCAGGCAGATACTCTCCGACTTCGGAAGAATCATCGATCCTACTGATGTTAGCCAGGTCCCCGAAGAGATCTGTTGCCCAGGACGCACGACGAGGACGTGTCAGCAGGTCTTGGCCAGTATATATCCCGGCCCTGGTGCCTTGGAAACACCTCTGCGTCCCAACCCTTCGGTTAATGTGACTATCGCTTCCATCGTTTTCGCTCCATTTCCATGAGCAAAACGTGGAGGGTTTTTGCCATCTGCAACTTCATCTGGTCAGCAATGACCATTTCTTCAAGACCATTCTGTTCTTGTAGTTGCTTCTAGTAATTCTTCTCAAACAGCAGATTCCAACAACCAGATGATCAGCATTTACACATTTCACTGTGTGCAGACTTCAAGACAACCTCGGCGATGTAAGTATTTAATTGTCAATAAACTCCTACTCAATCCTCAGAATTTAACTATTTCATTGCCAATAAAATCCCGTCCAATTCGCAAATCAATAGCGATACATGAAGATTTAGATATGCATATTACTATCATGATCATCATAATTTTTCAGGCCATTTCGCGATGATCATCTTGCCCCCCTGTGACATGTTGTAGATTGAGTTGCCAGAGGACCTAGTTGTAGTGTTCTCTGGAGATATATCTTGAATAATAAATAACAAGATAAAGGATATGATTTAGCACGTTTTGTCTAGAGGTCACTCAAATGAGCTAATCATTCCCGCAATAGCCTTTTTGGAGAACATTTTCTTTTGGCTCAACCCCCACTGTGAGACCACTATGTATCTACACAGAAATTTATAAAAGAAGTAAAAGGTTCCCTTAAGGCCAGAAAAGATCTGAACTATTAGCGCCTGTACAACTGAGGATCCATCTCACTCATTATAATGTTGCCAGTGTGCTGTTCGTCCGTCACCTAGATCTCTTCTTTCTTTATTTTGTCAGTATGACCTATATCAGTTCGAGTAGTCCTTCAATTTTTGCAGACAAACAAACTTTAACAATAACTGTACATTACATCTGTTAGACAGGACATCTACATGACAGTTTCTTGACAAAAGTGGAACATACATTCACAAGGAATTGTTTACACCACAAGTGTACAAGATAGACACCATGAGATACCTTACAACATCTATACAGGACTTTTCACAATATGTATAACCAACCACAGCACTTAAGACAGTCACCAGAGACAACACTTGACAGCAACTGTACAAGAAATTCACTGGGGACATGTACTTAAAACACTGGTTCAATCATACTGTTTATTGAGCTGATGGTGAGTCTAGTGATGACCATTGTTCATCCCATTTGTCATGTCAACACCTCAACAAGGTACATACACAATGTACAAATATGCTAACATGCATGCAGATAACATGGTACACCACCTCTCCATTACTCCACCAACTAATAACTCTTATCCACCTCTCCTCTCTAAGTACCACCACATCATTCTGTTTACAGTATCTATCTCTATCCTCATCTCATGTCTCTTGGGAATTTAGGAAATCCTATCCATGGGCAACTCAAGGAAGAAACTACTGTTCTGGGTCTGTTGAATCCTTTTATCATCAGCATGGATGTTGGACTAGCTCCAGTTAGCAGCTTTCCCAAAATAAGCTTCATGGCAGATTCATTCCTCTTGAAGACAAGATTTGGTAGGATGATATGAGACTGTCTCTCACCGATGACCAGACTGTCTGTGAATGCTGATACTGGGATACTTCAAAAGTTGAGGATAACACTCTCCTGACATTGGGAGATGTATACTCGGTACATGCAGAACATGACTTGCTGAAGAAACCCAGAGATAGGAACAAAATCCAATATACTGCAGCCCCTCAGTCAGTCCAATCTCACCTACACCTCAAGTCACATTCTTCAACACTGTGTGAGCACCAGGCTGGAGATTAACCAAGATAAGTCCTAGCTAAACAATCCATTGCACCAGTCATTTCACAAGTTGTCTTGAATGGGGTTAACAACCAGACTTGTTGTTTCATTCTCAGATGATCCTGATAATTATGATCACTGGAGTCTTCAGAACTATTTTTCTCCCTTATTTATATCCACCTGTTTGAGAGCTGAGCTGAAAGTCTCTAGGAAATTCCCATATTGTGGGTTCTAGAAGATTTCACTTATAGAGAGTTGGTTCTGGATTCTGGGACTACTGGTTAGTTTTCCCAGATGATATATGGAAGCCTCTCCTCCATCCTCTTGTTCTCTGTGGATATATAGAATGGCACAACATCTCTTCACATGTGTTAAAAGATGATGTTATCATACATTAACATACACAGATGGAGATGGGGAAGGTTAAGGTTGATGATGTAGTGAATTTCACTCTGATGTAATGTGGTAATCACAAGACCATATGCTGAGACAGGGTAGCTTAACACAATTACAAGCATTTATGTGGTCTTAAGTTCCACCATGTTTGAACCACAGTAGACCTGGGCACAAGGAGGACCAGACACAGTACAGCAATCATTGTGACATAGCAACATGGGACAGGCATTGTGAAGGGAAATGGAAAATAGGCATTTACAACTGCAATATGCATTATGTATTAACTAATGGCATTTACCAAATTAGCCGACCAGACATCCATTTCTATAGCTGTGATGTCGGTGCATGAATGTCTTATTCCATATTCACACAGCAATGCCAGACCTCACCCCTTTTTCACCAGACTTGTCTCACAGATACATCATCTTTATCATCATCATGTGCTCTCTCCCCACTGAGTAATGTCCACAGTAGGTAACAGAAGCTCAATTGCATAGCAATAGTTCACATATGCACCAAGCACATATGTGGAAAACATGTTTAGTCCTTGTAAGTTTGCATGAGCCATACATTATATTCAGCCAACTAAAACACAGGTTCACACACCTATGGTTCTCTTAGGAACTAGTTTATATGAACCATCCAACAGTAGAGGTAACAGTGTAATACTTCAAAGAGAAATTATAGTAATTCTCTTGAGCTTATAGCGACCAGGCATCACAGGGACTTAGCAATTCTGGCGTGCCATCACCGTCCTGTTTACATATGGATATTTGAAGCATCTTTCCTTCCACTAGATGTGAGAGGCTATTTATTAAATCACCAACTCACTCACTCCATCATTCTCTGCGTTTTACAAAGGAACTTGTACATGTTTCATCACTCATTCCCATTCAGACTGCCATTTGTTAACTCGCACGAGAGCAAAGGTACAGTTGATTTTAAGAATAAGTCATCCTAGGCATGTAGAATGCACAAGGGTTTTGGGTTTGCGAATCTGCATGAGTGTACTACATTCCTCAAGCATACGCAACCAGTCACAACAAGGGATTGATATGCACTTGGAGTATACAGCGTGAAAGACGTGTCAAGGTTGAAGAAGCAATATTCAGAATTCTGGCGCACAGAAGTTAGGTTTTCCACTTTCACACATTATTCATAAAATACTCTTATATTCTTCTCTTTCGTACATTAGGTTTAGCCACAACATTAAAGTATGTTTTAAAGTGGTACCTGTTGTCCAGAGAACAATATATTGAATCTACAAGGGCATTGTTGGGTCCTCACATCACTCTAGCGACCGCTCCTGGTGAAATTCCCGCTCCTACTAATTAGATTTTAAAATATGGCCCAGGAATAGCGTGGGCTCATTATTTATGAACCAATCAAAAGACAAGTGCATACCGCCGCCTCCCCCAACTCGTTCTGGAACCTTCGATCTAAGAATAGCCCTTATTTTGGGATGGTCCCTGTTAAGACTCAAAGTATAATTATGAAATGTGTCGGACTGGAAATGGGGATTCTGTTCCATCATGCTACATGGCCCCTCTCTTAGATCTTTCATAGGTATGACAGATGATCACAGAATCCACAGTTTCCAGATCCCTTAGGTGGTTTTGTCAATTACTCCCTGTCTCCCTTTACCCTACTAGAGTAGTACATTTGGAACTAAGTGATTTTTCTCCTTAAAAAAAATCTGCCCCAACATTGCATCTGTTGATGAATTTGGTGGCAAACGCAAAGACCATGAAGTTAGCCCTGCATTATGTTCCTTTAAGTCACTGGGAGCATCAGGAGTCCTGACTCCACTCATCTGTGAACTGCTCTTCTATTTACCTCTGACAGTGTTCCACTGCTGACATCCTTGCTATATTTCCTGTTGTGATAAATGATCTCTCTGAGTCACACCATCTCGTAATGTATGAATGTTCCATAGAGATTCATTAAGTGAAGTAATGGCTCTGCAATTAAGCCAACTTCCAGATGACGTTTAGAGAGAATGGTTGCATTCCATGTATCTCTCAACATTTCACCTTATCAGAACTTCATTCTTCTCGTCGCCACTGGAGAATGATAATCCTGTGAGAGTGTATTTAACTGAACACTTTCTCCAACAGTAATCTTGGCATTTGGAACTGGGTTAAAATTGTTGATCATCACCGGAGCAAATACAATCTCTTCCGGGTGAACTATAGCAGCCGCTGCAGAACTTGAGACTAAAACCTACTAGAGCAGATTTGGTTAGCGTTGGACACAGGGTCTACCTTTCCAATAAGCCTCTTGTGTTTGCAGATGGTAGCAATTTCCCATTATATTTCCTTTGACTTATTTCTGTAGTCTTACCATAGATTTAGAGGTGCTTGTCGGTTGAGATTCTCTCCTTCCGTTATGCCTCTATTTTGATGTGTTGTGAGAAGTGACAGCATTTTCTCTCCTTAGTTGCTCTATTTTCTAACGTAGCAACTGAATTTTGTAGATGCAGCCAGACTGTGACATCTACTACTACTAATATAGAAGTCCAGGTGGAGGTTCCAACTAGTTGTCTTCAGCCATGCTTGAGCTAAATGCTTTTGAGTGGCTGGAGTATCCGTTCTTTCTCTCCCACATGAGCAAAACGTTTACCCTGGCGAATATAAGGCGTTTCTTCTCATCCATAGAGAAGTCCGTCATTATCACAGCTACCTTTGAAGGTGTGTGATTATGTGGGTTTAGCTTCTTATGTTCCAATTTTGACTGGAATTTTGGAAGCCAATTTTTACTGACTTTGAGGATAGGCCTGGCCAGGTCCTGTGAATATACCTCGCATCTCAGTAATAATATAAGATTCCACTGCTCAATGCATTGTTCTTATTATATAAAGAGTCGACTGCTGACTTGCAGGGATCTTTATCTTGAAAGGAGTCAGCTGTTTTTTGAGAACAGTGATCTTTCGTTAGTCCACTGAATCGTAGACAATGTGTATAGAGTGTCAGCTGCTGGAATTGCAGTGAGCTCTACCATATAAGAGTTAACTGTTTAAAGACAGTAATCCTTATTACATTCCTACCATTTTTCCAGGCAGAAAGGTCTTCCCAATTGAGAATGAAAAAGGGGAATGACATCAGTTGTTCTCAACTTTGTCCGTCCTTTAATCTCCACCATTTTAAAGGCAGAAACGCTTTCTCAACGGAGGATACATTGACGTCCGACGTCGGAGACGGATCCTGTTTTATCTCTTCATGAAATTTTTCAGGTTGTCCACGTTATGCTCCTAGTCGTATGATATGCCAATGACATCAGGTTGGTTATCCATCGTTTTCTGGACACAAACTTTGCGTATGCTCTCCACTTCCATATGAATGGCTAGGGGTCCAGTTATTTTGATGGCCTTCCTGGAGATTCAATGAGTTAATTCCTGGTGACATGGATCCTAGTACACCAGAGAGATTACATCATCGAACAATAGACTAATGTCTTATAGACACCAGACTGTGGTCGGTTTTATATGACCGCCCATGACATCAGGTAGAATCTTCCCTTCATCTCGTCCATTACGTATCAAGTACGCTTAATAATCCCACTACTTCAGGAATGGAAAGTGACGGAGTTGATAAGGATGTTTTCTCCCGGAGATTCAATTGTGCTCACGCGCAGCAGCTTGATCAGGGCCACTGACAGGGTTACACAACTGAAGAATAAACCCAGATGTCGAATCGACACTGGACATTAGCCGGTACGAATACTGACTATCACCGAGAGAGATTGTTATTGAGGTGTCTTAATGGTTGCCCAAATTTTCCATCAGGATTCACACTCTCTGCTCTCAGTGTTGCAAGCATGTTATGGGGAGAAGAGAATATAAGGAGTTCTTATTTCTATGTGATGTGGTGACATTAAAAATGTTGTAGTTACAACAATATTTCCCCTCTCTCACCCATGCCAGCAATTAATTTTGTGATGGAGTAGGCCCCATATTATCTACTGGATCAAGTGTCCTAATTTCAGGGACAAAAATGAAATTCCCCCTGTAATAGCTGTCTCAGTTATATTTAAAATAATTTGTGTTCTCTGGTGTTTCAGGTACCTTAATTTTTGGATACATATATTGAACAACCAGCATGCACAAAATAATACAACATTATTGACAAGCCAATAATCAATTCATTCTGAGAAAAACAAATATCATGGATACAAGCAATTATGTTGACCCATAAGATATTTATACATCATTTTCAGTCTGCTACATTGAATTCCTAACTGATATATTAAAACAGTGATACATGCAATATTATCACTATTAATGAAATCAAACCTTCTAGAGATTTATTGTGGGTTTACATGTCTGGACAGTTGCCCTCATATAAGAGACATGGTCCATTAAACAACACCATAAAAACTTCAAGAATTGGGTCTGATTTGCGAGAGGTCACCCCGGATTTTAATACCAACATAGAGATCCCAAAAGTGAGTCTTATGCAGGGTATGCCCAAGGTTTGTATCCCGTCATCAGGGCAACAGGTATGTGAGCCCCTAGCAGGTTATTACCAGGGTTTAAATCCGAGACGAGTGTTCTTTTTCCCAGGGTTTATAGCCTGGAAAGAGCAAACCCCGTTATGTGACCAGGTTTTCCCAGGGTCTATATCCCGAAAAGAGCCACCCAGTTATGTGACATGTTGTAGATTGAGTTGCCAGAGGACCTAGTTGTAGTGTTCTCTGGAGATATATCTTGAATAATAAATAACAAGATAAAGGATATGATTTAGCACGTTTTGTCTAGAGGTCACTCAAATGAGCTAATCATTCCCGCAATAGCCTTTTTGGAGAACATTTTCTTTTGGCTCAACCCCCACTGTGAGACCACTATGTATCTACACAGAAATTTATAAAAGAAGTAAAAGGTTCCCTTAAGGCCAGAAAAGATCTGAACTATTAGCGCCTGTACAACTGAGGATCCATCTCACTCATTATAATGTTGCCAGTGTGCTGTTCGTCCGTCACCTAGATCTCTTCTTTCTTTATTTTGTCAGTATGACCTATATCAGTTCGAGTAGTCCTTCAATTTTTGCAGACAAACAAACTTTAACAATAACTGTACATTACATCTGTTAGACAGGACATCTACATGACAGTTTCTTGACAAAAGTGGAACATACATTCACAAGGAATTGTTTACACCACAAGTGTACAAGATAGACACCATGAGATACCTTACAACATCTATACAGGACTTTTCACAATATGTATAACCAACCACAGCACCTAAGACAGTCACCAGAGACAACACTTGACAGCAACTGTACAAGAAATTCACTGGGGACATGTACTTAAAACCCTGGTTCAATCATACTGTTTATTGAGCTGATGGTGAGTCTAGTGATGACCATTGTTCATCCCATTTGTCATGTCAACACCTCAACAAGGTACATACACAATGTACAAATATGCTAACATGCATGCAGATAACATGGTACACCACCTCTCCATTACTCCACCAACTAATAACTCTTATCCACCTCTCCTCTCTATGTACCACCACATCATTCTGTTTACAGTATCTATCTCTATCCTCATCTCATGTCTCTTGGGAATTTAGGAAATCCTATCCATGGGCAACTCAAGGAAGAAACTACTGTTCTGGGTCTGTTGAATCCTTTTATCATCAGCATGGATGTTGGACTAGCTCCAGTTAGCAGCTTTCCCAAAATAAGCTTCATGGCAGATTCATTCCTCTTGAAGACAAGATTTGGTAGGATGATATGAGACTGTCTCTCACCGATGACCAGACTGTCTGTGAATGCTGATACTGGGATACTTCAAAAGTTGAGGATAACACTCTCCTGACATTGGGAGATGTATACTCGGTACATGCAGAACATGACTTGCTGAAGAAACCCAGAGATAGGAACAAAATCCAATATACTGCAGCCCCTCAGTCAGTCCAATCTCACCTACACCTCAAGTCACATTCTTCAACACTGTGTGAGCACCAGGCTGGAGATTAACCAAGATAAGTCCTAGCTAAACAATCCATTGCACCAGTCATTTCACAAGTTGTCTTGAATGGGGTTAACAACCAGACTTGTTGTTTCATTCTCAGATGATCCTGATAATTATGATCACTGGAGTCTTCAGAACTATTTTTCTCCCTTATTTATATCCACCTGTTTGAGAGCTGAGCTGAAAGTCTCTAGGAAATTCCCATATTGTGGGTTCTAGAAGATTTCACTTATAGAGAGTTGGTTCTGGATTCTGGGACTACTGGTTAGTTTTCCCAGATGATATATGGAAGCCTCTCCTCCATCCTCTTGTTCTCTGTGGATATATAGAATGGCACAACATCTCTTCACATGTGTTAAAAGATGATGTTATCATACATTAACATACACAGATGGAGATGGGGAAGGTTAAGGTTGATGATGTAGTGAATTTCACTCTGATGTAATGTGGTAATCACAAGACCATATGCTGAGACAGGGTAGCTTAACACAATTACAAGCATTTATGTGGTCTTAAGTTCCACCATGTTTGAACCACAGTAGACCTGGGCACAAGGAGGACCAGACACAGTACAGCAATCATTGTGACATAGCAACATGGGACAGGCATTGTGAAGGGAAATGGAAAATAGGCATTTACAACTGCAATATGCATTATGTATTAACTAATGGCATTTACCAAATTAGCCGACCAGACATCCATTTCTATAGCTGTGATGTCGGTGCATGAATGTCTTATTCCATATTCACACAGCAATGCCAGACCTCACCCCTTTTTCACCAGACTTGTCTCACAGATACATCATCTTTATCATCATCATGTGCTCTCTCCCCACTGAGTAATGTCCCCAGTAGGTAACAGAAGCTCAATTGCATAGCAATAGTTCACATATGCACCAAGCACATATGTGGAAAACATGTTTAGTCCTTGTAAGTTTGCATGAGCCATACATTATATTCAGCCAACTAAAACACAGGTTCACACACCTATGGTTCTCTTAGGAACTAGTTTATATGAACCATCCAACAGTAGAGGTAACAGTGTAATACTTCAAAGAGAAATTATAGTAATTCTCTTGAGCTTATAGCGACCAGGCATCACAGGGACTTAGCAATTCTGGCGTGCCATCACCGTCCTGTTTACATATGGATATTTGAAGCATCTTTCCTTCCACTAGATGTGAGAGGCTATTTATTAAATCACCAACTCACTCACTCCATCATTCTCTGCGTTTTACAAAGGAACTTGTACATGTTTCATCACTCATTCCCATTCAGACTGCCATTTGTTAACTCGCACGAGAGCAAAGGTACAGTTGATTTTAAGAATAAGTCATCCTAGGCATGTAGAATGCACAAGGGTTTTGGGTTTGCGAATCTGCATGAGTGTACTACATTCCTCAAGCATACGCAACCAGTCACAACAAGGGATTGATATGCACTTGGAGTATACAGCGTGAAAGACGTGTCAAGGTTGAAGAAGCAATATTCAGAATTCTGGCGCACAGAAGTTAGGTTTTCCACTTTCACACATTATTCATAAAATACTCTTATATTCTTCTCTTTCGTACATTAGGTTTAGCCACAACATTAAAGTATGTTTTAAAGTGGTACCTGTTGTCCAGAGAACAATATATTGAATCTACAAGGGCATTGTTGGGTCCTCACATCACTCTAGCGACCGCTCCTGGTGAAATTCCCGCTCCTACTAATTAGATTTTAAAATATGGCCCAGGAATAGCGTGGGCTCATTATTTATGAACCAATCAAAAGACAAGTGCATACCGCCGCCTCCCCCAACTCGTTCTGGAACCTTCGATCTAAGAATAGCCCTTATTTTGGGATGGTCCCTGTTAAGACTCAAAGTATAATTATGAAATGTGTCGGACTGGAAATGGGGATTCTGTTCCATCATGCTACACCCCCTACATATCTGGTCTCCTCGTATTCTGGGTTATAATGACTGATGATATTCCTCTGTGCCGCAGGGTTGGAACAACCAGAATCATCTCTAATTGTCTGCCACTGCCTCTTCCATTGCTGATCGTCCCAGTTGTCGCGATGTTTACTAATGCCTCTTGTTTCATTTTATGACCAAGGAACATTGTTTGTCTTGTTCTTATGCTTGTGCGGTATATTCTTATAGTATATTCTACTTTCATTATCCTCTTCCAGACAGTTCTGTGTTCGCTTCTACGGCTGTCCAAGACATTAGCAACTGTAGTTTCAGAACCCACACACTGCCTACCTCCCAGCTCTTCATGGTTTGTTCACGTTCCTATGTTCACGGTCATATTGCAGGTCACGTGGGAGTCTCCTTGGCCAAGTAGCTACGCCTCCTGGCTCGCAACTGAAGGTTGTGGGTTCTAGCCCGGACTACATCATTCTGTTCACGATCGCTATTTTCTCGGAGACTCCTAAGGATCGGAGCTACGAATTTCATGCTCTAGTGGATGTTTTCGGCAAGTCACCCTACAGAAAGAGACAGAGCCATATGGGATAAAATCTGGTGCAGTGCCTTTTAAACCCCTTTAAACAGCAGAACACGTTCAATATAAAACTTCAGTTCCCTCATTATGACACTCCGTGATTGTGATTTATTTAATAAGATATTGGTCATGACACTTTCTACCCAAACCTCTTTGTCGATGAAAGGGAAGCCGAAGGAGTAGCCGGTGGCCAGGATGACCAGGTCAATGTTGTCCTCGAATGTCCCATCCACAAACTGCACCCCGGTGCTGGTGAAGCGTTTGATGTCAGGTTTGACCTTGATGGCCCCACAGATGAGCCGGTTGGGCATGTCGTCGTTGATGAGCACGGCCTGGCACAAAGGACCGTATTCCGGTCGAATCCTGCAATGAAGTGATACATGTACAGGCAATTGTTGACAGTATTAAAAGGACGTTACATCTCTCTTAAGATTACGAACTTCAAAGGATCAAGAGATGGGGGTGACTGCTGTTCAATTCAGTCCCAAAACAATTTAACATAAGAAGTAATTCTTCTTTCTTCATATTTTCCTTCTTCTTCTTCTTCATTCGTCCTTCTTTTATTATTTTTCTTCTTCCTTCATCATCATTATCTTTTTCATTTTCGCCTTCTTCTTCTTGTTCTGCTATTCCTAGTGGATCATATGCCCTTAACTATCTCATACAACTCCTCCTACCCTTGGCACTGCTTGTATGTCCCGACATGTCTTCCTATATATGTTTGTCCTCCAGTCAACGGACCGCGGCTGCGACCTCTTCCCCCTTCATTCTTAGAGAAAGAGGCTACGACACAAGAATAAGCTACTACAAAAGTCACAAACAGTCAGCTGACAGTGTATCACAGTATTATGAGAAGAGAAAACAGCCGAAACGTGTTGAGACAAATGGCAAGATTTATGGAAAGGTAAATTGTTGAAGACAGTGAGCGAACATTCTTATAGATGCTCGTCTCCTAGCTTAAGGTTTCGGCATTGAAGCTGATTCGTTATATAGGAGACCAAGGGATGTGGAGAAGCATGATCGCCAACACTAATTGCTAAGGCACTGCTTCAAGATGAATTATATAAATTGTCCTTCATCTCTGAAGGCAGCTGCCTGCTCCCAATATACATTACCTGTAATACTCTTCCATATTCCCCACCACGAGCAATGTGGAAAAAGCGCTGATGCCTCACCATGTCAAGCGAATGTAAATACTCTATAGTTCGTGTCACCTGCTTACATCCTTCTGTGTCATGGAAACAAGTGGTGCCTTTGTAGTGACAACAGCAGCCTTACAATGGCAACAGCGGCTGTAAAATATGACCTGAGTTGGCTCGGCAAGCAAAAGTATTCACACGCATGCGTACTGAGCGACGCAGTGAACATGCTCAAGAAGGTCCAGACAGGCCTCATACGACATGAGTGGCTCGATACACTGAGCTCGTCACAATTAGTCCAGCTGACTTGTATCTATTACTGGGGCACTCTGGCAGCACCGAGCGAGCCAATCTCTTGGCGGACATGGCGGTGATCAAAGAGGATATGACAAGGGATGTGCCAGATCACCATAAAAGCCATAAGAGATGCAGGACAAACAGATGACTTTAAAGACCCCTTGAAATCTGCTTCATTGTTCAGAGTGAGGCAGATGGGTGTGTAACGGGGAGCCGCCCGATGTGAACTGTTTCTCAAGAGCGCAGGATTTTTAGTTAATCAACACAGAACTGGAACAGACAGTAGTTATAAGGTGGTGGAGATTTCAGGAGGAGATCGGAGCACCCAAGGACCTGTCTGAAGTGCAGTGATGATGATCTTCACTACTCACTCTGAAGATGGACAGAGGGGATATACTGCAGTGGGACACGGACTACGGCTGTTGAAGTGGGACATGGACTACGGTTGTTGTAGTGGAACACTGATTACGGTTGTTGAGAGACAATCGGCCTGACTTGATCAATAACTGACTAAATGATTCCAATAATCGGAAATAAATCAAACATAATTCACTCCTGACTGAATAACGAAACTAGTCAAAATAAATGTAATGGAAATAAGCTCCATACCTGTATAGGTCGTGATTGATTCTTTTGTTCAGCTTCCATTGAATGAGTCTGCCATCCAAGGACGGCACAGCGCTTAAAACATACCTCCAGAACCTAAATGCATTCATCATGTCTGACGGATAGCCATCATCCCACACACGGCTGAAAATCCACATGCCTCGTCTCGTGCTAAGAAATACCTGTGGGTAGTCGAAATGTTACATTGCTAAACATGTTATAACCTTCTTCCTTGGTAGCCAAGAATCCTCGCGAGAATTATGCCGACGGGTATTTCCGTTGCTCATCGCTCATTTCAGATACAGACCTTTGTCAAATTAAATCCTAATAACCGTTTCTTTCATTTACAAATGTCAAATTGACCATACATTAACCCTTAGGCACACACCAACAATATATTAACTCTTAAACTGATAATACATGATATAAACTGTGACACGTATTGGCGTTCTTTTTATCCCGTTGAGAATTCCTATTCTTAGGAATTTTAAGAGTTCAAGAGTCAAGAACCGATATCACATTACTCAGGATATTCCTATACGTGCTCCGTCCTCATCAACAGCCAGCGATGAATCCCATTAGAAATTAGGTAGAAGCCTATAAGCTAATAATATATCTGAAACCCATGGAAGGTACAAATCCAGCAGTCCGTATGTGCTGTTTTAAATCACGACTTGGTTCACGTCTGCTTGTGATGCAAGTATTCAGCTCTCTTCATGGGTGAACTTCTTTCAGGGTATCTTCATTGATCTGTCTGTCTGTCCACGGTGTTCTCATCATTCTTATCTAGAACCATATTTCCACAGCTTCCACATAATTTCTTACTTGTCTGCTAATTGTCCATAATTCGTTTCCGTACATCAAGATTGGCTCAGTATAACTCTTCAGAACTCTATCCCTAAACTCCTTTGACAAAGATACATAGCAAGGAATATTCGTCATCTTGTGGAATGCTAGCTTCGCTTGGGACATTCTATATTAAACTATCTTAATACATTTTCCATCTGTGATTATTATAGTGTCCAAATACTTAAATGCCACATCTAAATCATATAAACTGACTGCTTTGAAGCTGTGCATCTAGAAACAGGCGCATGCGCTCTCACGCACGCACGCGCGCGTGCGCACACACACACACACACAGATATAGAGAGGGATATAGAGGGAAAAAAAACGAAAGAAGGAACTTTATTTTCAATGGATCACAAATTGGTCAAGCAGTCCAGAGAAAGAGCGAGAAAGAGAGAGAGAGAAAGAGAGAGAGAGAAAGAGAGAGAGAAAGAGAGAGAGAGAGAGAGAGAGAGAGAGAGAGAGAGAGAGAGAGAGAGAGAGAGAGAGAGAGAGAGAGAGAGAGAAGCAATCATCTTCGAACACTGCCTTGGCAAGAACATCTCTCACCTGAGAAGCTATCCTGCTGAGTTCCACAGCCACATCTGCCCCGGAGTTTCCGACCCCGATGACCAGCACCCTTTTGTCTTCAAATCCACCTGGCCGTTTGTAATCGTGGCTATGCAGAACCTTGGGATGCATTCATAGAAACATAAGTTCTCCGCTTCACACACAAACACAAACATGAAATTCTCCACTTCAGTTACAGATACAAATATGAGTTCACTTTAGTTACAGATACCAGCATAAAATCTCCGCTTCAAACACGGAAAATGTTATGAACTAAATTAATTTACACTTTTTCTCTCGCACTACTATAGAATATGCAATATCCATTGTGCCTTTCCTTTTTGTACGGCCTTTCTGACACAATTATTAACCGAGTGTGCTACGTCAAGCGGGTTACTAAACTATCAGTACGGCAGTTGTTTCAAGATTCTAACAAGTGATGGTCGGTCCGATGAATTGGAGATTATTCTTGTTCTAGTGAGACTCCCCCTGTGTTGTTTGTGAAGTATCAGTTGCAAATTCAAGCCTGAGCCCGTGTGATATATATATATATATATATATATATATATATTATATATATATATATATATATATATATATATATATATATATATATATATATATATATATATATATAGACTCCTGCCAAAAATCGAAATTCGTGGCGTACATCATTACCCAAGGGTGCAGTGACATGTGAAGCAGCCCCGGACTGTAAGAGCTGCGAAGAAGAGGCTGGACAGAAACACCACTGCACGAAATCCTCCTCCAGAAACGTCAAGCATTCTTTGCCCACATTGTCAAAGAACATTTCGAGCCAAAATAGGCCTTATCAGCCTTCTTAGAACCCACGGCTCCATACTCTCAACCCCACTGGATGAAATGAATGGTCATCATCATTCTTGATGGACAAACAACAAGTAAGTTAGTTAGTTAGTTAGTTAGTTAGTTAGTTAGTTAGTTAGTTAGTTAGTTAGTTGGTTTTTAGGTTGTTAGATTGTTTGTTTGTTTGTTTGTTTGTTTGTTGGTAGGTAGGTAGGTAAGTAGGTAGGTAGGTAGGTAGGTAGGTAGGTAGGTTTGGGTCAGTTGGTTGGTTAGTCGCGGTTCAAACTTTACAGCAAAGGTTCGCCACTAATGTTCCGTTCTTGTGCTTGTGAATAGCACACAAAATGCTTCTCGATACCCTAGTGAAAAGTGGAACAGACAGGAGTTCTCGAGAAACCAACAGCCCGCACAGGTATACTATGCATTAGGTCACTGCCAGCCTAGGTGCTGTCATTGTGTGTGTGTTGTCCAGAATGAATGAAGAATAGACCCGAGTCTAAAATTCAAAACCACGATATCTATCAGGGATTCTATCTACGTGATACCTGTTACAACAGTGGTTCTCAACCGGTGGGGAATTCCCCCCTTGGGGGGAATTTTAGGGTTTACAGGGGGTGGGGGGGGGGGGGGGAATTGAAGATTATTTCAAGATCGCGTTAATACAAGAACCGATTACTTGATATTGTTTTTTCCCTCCATTCTTTACGGTTCTGTACTCCTCGGCCTTCTGATATTCATCTTATAACGTAAATAGACCTACAAATCACGTCAGACGTCTAAACTTGTTCTAGTATGTGTTATTAAAGTTAGCTTCCATTTTTACGTATACTATGTAGGGGCATGGTGGGGGAATTTATTTGGAGGAAATACGAAAGGGGAGGAATGGCATTCTCAACATATGGTGAAGGGGGGCATGGGCCAAAAAAGGTTGAGAACCACTGTGTTACTAGAACGACCAATGAATTAGATGGAATATATATATATATATATATATATATATATATATATATATATATATATATATATATAGCGCCAGCTGCCTGGCCGAGGGGTTAGCAGCTTTCTCCGTAAACCCCGAAAACTCTCGTGGTTGACGTGAGCGCACGAGAATTAGAAGTGGTTCGAGTCGCGCCAGTGACTTACGAGAGTATGGAGCCGGTCGCTCAGAAAGTCGTGGCGTGCTGATGAGCGTAATCTAGCCTAGGAATCAACATACAGCTGAAAGATGCTGGTGTTGACCGCAATATCCTGAAACAGGATGGAAACGCGGGAAAAAAAAAATATTTATCTAGAACTCAGTGACAGCGTCAGGTGAAACTATGCTGTAGGTCGATACTTCAGCTGTTGATCGATATTTCAGCTGTTGATCGATACTTCAGCTGTTGATCGATATTTCAGCTTTTGATCGATATTTCAGCCGTTGATCGATATTTCAGCTGTTGATCGATTTCTCAGCCGTAAAAGTTCACGCCGACATCCTATCTTTATGTATTCTGTCCTGCAGTCTTTAGTCATTCGTTAACTCTCTAGATTCTATCAGATCTTCAAAGTACGAACAAGACGACTCGATGTCCGTCAAGTAGACAACCCTTGTACAAGTCTTTAGACACATTACCCATATGGTGCTACACCCACGTCTCTACAAACCGATTGCCATTCCAGACATATTTGTGTCAGTATCTCACCGACCCACATTACTTGCCAAGAAATGTATTGGTGCCAATTTTAGGCCAGGTAGACAATATTTAAAATCCGAATACATACAGAACAAATCGATGATCACTGGGTGGGCAGGCGAGCGTCCAGTCATTACGCTACCTCAGTTCCCACACGTATGATACTTCTCAATTAATTTCTGCGTTTTAATATATGATGCAACATTTAGCTAGAACGCGATTCAGAATGACGGATAAGAGCATTCCTTCTTAAATTTCCGGTGTACTGATGCCGAGGTAGCGGGTTCAACCTCTACACCGGTCAGTTGAACTAGACTGTTGATTTCTTGTCCTAGACTTCGGGATATAAACTACAAGAATTTTCAAAGTCGGAGCGAGATGAGGGACACTGGTTCTCGCCGTGTTGGTAACTTACTTGGGTATGTGAGCCGGTAGCTCAGAAAGCAATGGTGAACTACTGAGCGTAATCTTGCCTAGTACACCAACAGCAGCTGAAAGATGCTGGTGTTGACTGCAACGTCCTGTAAAGGGATTTTTTTTTTTTTACATCATAAGTAAAAGTAATTCCAGTGCACTAGAAGTAGTAGCACGTGATGAACTACGCTTGAGTTGAAAGCGAGTCAGCACAGTCACAACAAACAAGAAGATAGAAAGGCGGGCAGACACGAAGATTTGCAGACATATCAATAGACACTCATATATACAGAGAATCAGACAGCCACAAACAGACAGACACACAGATACCTTTCCTTTAAACTGACTGATGCCTGGGAACGAGGGCACATGTTTGTCTGCATGATGTCCTGTACACACCAGAACGGCGTCAAAGACTTCCCTGTGTTCTCCTCCCGTCTGCTTGTTGCGGGTAACCACCTCCCACTGCCCACTGCTGTCGTAGTTCTGGCTTCGTCTCACGTGCACGACCTCCGTGTTGTACTGTATGTACTTCTCCAGGCCGAAGTGAGCGGACAGTACAGCTTGAAGTATTCATACACCTAGAGGGGCGAGGGAACATGCTAGCTTGAAGTATTCATATACTTAGAAGCGCGAGGGAACACGCTGAATACTTGGGCTGGATAGACAGACAGGCAGTTAGATATACAGACGGACACTAAGACAATAGGTATATATATTATACAGACAGATAATCATACAGACAAATACACACACACACACACACAAACACACACACACACACACACACACACACACACACATATATATATATATATATATATATATACATATATATATATATATATATATATATATATATATATATATATATATATATATATATATATATATATATATATATATAAGATAATGTTTGTTTGTTTGTTTGTTTGTTTGTTTGTTTGTTTGTTTGTCCTTTACGCTTTCCCGAACGGACCATCCGATTGAGATGAAATTTTGTACAGATGTTGTTCTCCCTCCCGCGGATCCAACTGAAATAGTTAGTTTAAAATCAATTTTTAATTTTTACACGAAAGAAAAAAGGCACTACGAGCTTCAGAAACAGACGAGCAGCGGGACCGGGAGCATCAGAAATAGGCGAGCAACGGAAACGGGGGCATCAGAAACAGACGAGCAGCGGGAACGGGAACGGGAGCGAACGTGTATTCTGTGCGCTTAGAGAAATGTATTTGAATGTATAATGACTACTTATATGAATTAAATAAGACTCTCCCCGCCAAGTGCCTGGCGAGGGCGGGCCGGGTCAGCTAGTATATATGTGTACAAATATACAGACATATAAACATACAGTAAGATACATATACAGACAGATCAAAATACAGAAATGAAAACATACAGACAGCTATACAGACCATAAAAACATTCAGACAGATAAACATAGTCAGATAAACATACAGATATATATACAGTCATAATAACATACAGACACATAAACATACAGAGAGACAAACATACTGACATAAAAACATACAGACATATAAACATAAAGACAGATAAACATACAGACACATAAACATACAGACACATAAACATACAGACACATAAACATACAGACAGACAAACATAAAGACAGATAAACATATAGACAGATAAACATTTAGAAGATAAACATACACACATACAACATACAGACACACAAACATACTGACATAAAAACGTACAGACATATAAACATACAGACAGATAAACATGCAGACACATAAACATACAGACACATAAAAATACAAACAGATACACAGACATAAAAACATACAGACACATAACCATACAGACAGATATACAGACAGATCAACATTCAGACAGATAAACATACAGAAATAAAACATAGACGCATGAATATACAGATACATATACAAACAGATAAACATACAGACACTTATATAGACATTTTCTTTTTCGCATATCCTATTACAGGACATCGCTGTCAACACCAGCATTTTACCGCTGTTGTTGATTTATTGGCAAGATTACGCTCAGTAGTTTGCCTTTGCTTTCTGAGCGGCCGGCTCACATATACCGTAAGTAACAGGCTGGACGAGAACCGCTACCGATTCTCACGCAGTCTCGTTTGCTCACGTGGATAAACGGGATTACGGAGAAAGTCGCTAGCCCCTAGACCAGGCAGACCGGCATACAGACATATGTGCTGATGCCGAGGTAAGGGGTTCAACCCCTACATCGGTCAGTAGGACTAAAATATGTTGACTTCTCGTCCTTGACAAGTCAGAATGGGTTTGCCTGATAGCTAGGGATACTGTTAATATGGAAAGCTAATCCACACACAAAATTCATTTCAGCATTAGTAGTGTGTTTAGACTACGTTTGAGTTCAAAGCGAGCGCGTGCAAACAAAACAACGAAACAAAATAAAAACAGACAGATAAACATGCAGACAAGGATACAACCATATACAGACATACAGACATATACCATAATCTCATTATCATCATCATTTCATCATCATCATCTTCATCATCATCATCATCATCATCATCATCATCATCATCATCATCATCATCATTTCATCATCATCATCAATATCATCATTATTTCATCATCATCACCATCATCATCATCATCATCATCATCATCATCATCATCATCATCATTATCAGAATCATCATCATCATCATCATCATCATCATTATCAGAATCAGAATCATCATCATCATCCAGCACCTTGCAGGTTGGCGTGGATGATCATGCCCCTCCACAAACTGCGATCTACGAAAGTATGCATCATTTCGAGTGTTGACTCCCTTCCCTGCCATGAGACAAGACTCAAGATTTTTCTTACGCTGTCTTCCCCTATCTCTTTTTTTTCACAAATCTCTCCGGTTGTCGCAACATGTTCCAGTTTCTATCTTCTCATAGCGTAGCCCAAAAGTGATGATTGATTGTCTCTGATGGTTGTGATAATTTGTCTTTGCTACTTAGCTTCCTTCAAAATGTCCAGATTGCTCAGTTTGGCTGTTTAAAGAATGTTGAGCAATCTTCTATAAAACCACATCTCCAAGGTTTCCCTTGATTTTTTCGCCGGTTTATTAATTGTCAGGTATTCGTAGCCCTATGTTAAAATTGGTTATACATAACATTCAAGAACTTTTTTTCTAACTTTCAATGACAATCGCTTATTGCACAAAATGCTATTTATTTGATAGAATATAGTTTTTGCTAGTCCTATTCTTTTCTTTTTTTTTTATCTCAGTGACGCATCTTCCATCTGATATTATTCATGTGCATAGATATCAGAATTTCAGCATTTGTCCCCAAAATGACGTCATTTACTTTACTTGCACAGTTAGGCACAAACTTTTTTTTTAAATATCCCATGACTTGTATTATTCAAAGTAAGAACCATCTGTTCACTTTCTATAACTAAATTATCTATAATTTCCTGTAGTTCCTTCTGATTTGTTGCTGTCAAGACGGTGTCATAAGCATGATGTAAGTCATTTATAGTTTGTCCACCAACATTTAAAGTAAATAAAGACATGCAACATTGCCTTATTGACTACACAAAGGCTTTCGATAAAGTAAGACATGTCAACATGATGAAGATACTTGCAGATCTACAGAATGATGAGAAAGACCTTAGACTTGTAAAAAAAACATATAGTAAATAACAAGCTGCCTTAAGGATTGATAATTATGTTAATCAAAAAACATCCTATAAAGATTGGTATGCGACAGGAATTTGTAATGTCTTCAGATCTTTTTTCCCTGTACAGTGAAAATAATTTTAGAAATGTAGAAGATATGAGAGGATGGGGGACGTAACATCAATAACATTAGATATGCAGATGATACAGTATTGATTGCAGACAATGAGCAGGATCTGCAACATTTAGTAGATGCGGTTATTGCACACAGTGAACAACTAGGGTTAGAATTTAAATTGTAAGAAGACACAGATGATGGTCGTCACTAGGAAGACAGAAATACCACAATGTAATATACAAGTAAATGGGAATATTCTTTAACAAGTATATCAGTACAATTATCTCCGAACAGTCGTAACGTCTGATGGGAGATGCCTTGAAGAGATTAGAACAAGAATCGACATGGAGAAGGTAACCTTTTGCAAGATGGAAAACATTCTGACCAATAAAATTATATCAATTGCAACGGTAAAAAGAGTGTTGAAGTGCTACATAGAACCTGTACATTTGTATGGATGTGAAGCGTGGACAATGAGCAGACAAGCTGAAAAACATCTAATGGCTGTGTAAATATGGTTTCAGAAGGAAATGCAAAGAATACCATGGATGGACAGAAAAACCAATGACTAAGTCCTTCAAAAAACTGATGAAAACGGTAAACTACATAGAAAATATAGACGTAGACGGTTACAATTTTCTGGTCACGATATGGGAAGAAATAAATTGACAAGATTGAGGGGAAAAGAACAAGCGGAAAGCAGAGAAGTAAATACCTGGAAGGTTTGATCACGTGGTATGGTCGAGACATAAACACAGAGCTGATCCACGACTCTGGTGATCGCGTGAGATGACGAAATGTGACCGCCCACGCTTATCGGCATGGCATATGATGATGATGATGATGATGATGATGATGATGATGATGATGATGATGATGATGATGATGATGATGATGATGATGATGATGATGATGATGATGATGATGATGATGATGATGATGATGATGAACCAGGATCCCTGACATATTTTATGTAGATATCATTACACGTAGACAGATCGTAGATTGTGGACAGACATATATACAGACCTATAAACATACAGACAAGAATACAAAGAGATAAACATACCAGACAAGTGTACAGAGAAATATAGAGAGATAAAACTGCAGAGAGAAATACAGATAGATAAGCCTTCAGAGAGATATACAGAGAGATAAACCTTCAGAGCAATGTACAGTCAAATAAACATACATAGAGATATACAAACTGCTAACCATACATGTATGTAGACAGTCATATAAACATACAGGCAGACACATACACAGAGAGACAGGTACACAGACATACAACCAAGCAGACATCAATGAACAAACAGACTGAAAGACGAACAGACGTCAAATCTACCAAAGTCCTACCTGGGTATTGTGCATGTAGATCGGGTACTTGTCGGGTATGGGGAAATCACTGTAAGACATCATCTCTTTACTGGTGTTAATCACAGTGGACTTCATCACACATCCCTGACCTTCAACGGGTTCATCAGTGTAACGCCACAGGCCACCTAAACCCTCCGTCCTCTCAAAGCAGACAGGGACCAGCCCTTCATCCAGACATGTTTTAATGGCGGGAAGCCCACTGCCGCCTGCTCCGATAACGGCTACTCGTTTCGGCGCCATGTTGGTTGTAAAATGCACCTATTGAATGGAGACAAACACGGTTATCTTATTGAAATGTCAGGCCACCACATAGTATATGACACGCTATATGAGGTGGGGTGATCGTGTCCCTTCCTCTTTGTAGTCCCAACCTAGACAATTTCCAGAAAATTCTGAAAGTTGTCAACTTAACAGTCGTACTGGTAGAAAAATCGAATCCAGTGTTGGTGGTGACTGAATGCCGACCTGTTTCACTGCAGGCGAGAGGACTAACTACCCTACCACTAGAGTTCATATAGACAGACAGACTGACAAATAGGCAGACAGACAGAGAGACAGACAGAGAGAAAGAGAGAGAGAGAGAGAGAGAGAGAGAGAGAGAGAGAGAAAGAGAGAGAGAGAGAGAGAGGGGCAGACAGAAATGCAGACAAAACGACAGCCAGACTGAGCGACCCACAAGACAGACCGACTTGTCGAGCATATCTACCGTGTCTAGTACTACATCTACATTCTCACGCATTACATCTACCTTGTCGAGCACATTAATACCATGTCAAGCACCACATCTACCTTGTCAAGCTGCACCACATCTACTCTTGACTTCAGTCCTTGCCCTAGTTCTCTTCGGCAGCGCTGGGGGCCGATTTCTCACAGAAACGCATGATCTCCCTGCGCATTAACACACTCACTATGTTCTCACGCTGTTGTCTACTCGACAGCCACTCCTGTGACATAGCTATTCCTACTGCGGGGGTCATTAAACTGTTGTCATGTTGCATTTCGCTGGTGGCATGAGCATAGTTATTGGCCATGGTCCCAGGAGATACTGACTGGATCTGGCGTAGCACTACCACTGACTGATACGTCACAGGCTCAAACCGTGTTTTTTGCTGGTGCTACTTTATACAAGCTGAGTCAAGAACCGACATCGCAGTACTCAGGACATTCCCATATGTGACCTAATCTTTATGTTTAACTGCCAGCGAAGAGTCCCAATACTAATGGTACTAGTAGCCGTCTGATTATGTGTCCGCCTATTTCCTTGGAGTCCTGAGTGTTGGTCAGATCCTCTGGTCACTCCCTGCAGCACCATTCTCTCCAAGCCGTGATGATCTAACTGTTCTTCTGTACTATGCTCACGATCCCAAAGGGCCCCGAACTCCTGCCTTATTAAACACCAATACCTCACAACGCGGTGCAGACCCAGCCAATATGTCCGCTGCTCGTTTCCCACCACACCAGCATGTTCTGGGGAACAAAATCCAACAGTTGATATCTTTTATTACAAAACTCCCTATCATATTTAAAAACAGACCTACTGTCAACTAGCCCTGGCGACAGTTAGAGACACGCACCGTACAACATCTCTACCTGTAGAACTAACCATTGAACAACTTCCTAGACACAACTCTCAGAACACGAATCCCATAGAACAGCGCAAAACAGCAACAATTTCTAGCCATAACTACCTCTGTCAGGTGATACACGCCTCACAAGTAAATCTGATTCACAAAACACTGACTGCCAATCACAGATCCTAGGCAAACACCGTGAACAATCTACATAAAAATCTACAAATATCCCATGGACCAAGACGTCATTTGAAGCAGGTGGAAAAGAAACTTCAGGCAGATAGATAACGTCGAGAATGAGGGAGAGGTAGAAATAGAGAAATATGTAGAAAGAAATAAAGATATACAGACGAAGAAAAGGTCGTGATCGCGTCAACGAAGAGAGTGAGAGAGATATTAGAGCAGAAGAAGAAGAAGAGGAAGAAGAAGAGGAAGAAGAAGAAGAAAAAGAAGAGGCAGAGCTAGGAAGAGAGAGAAGAAGAAGTAGTGACAGGTAAAGTGGCTAAGCACCTTCCCCCTGACAACAAAAACAGATGATAGACGAGAACAGAAAGACAAGCAGGATCTGGTGCAGAGATTTAGAAAATAAAATCCTAAACCCTAAACAGTATTCTATGAAAACCAGCCAACATAAACATCAAGAATTCACATATTAGGCACATACTCGGCTTAAAAGTACAGCAACTAGGCTACACAAGCCAAGTCAAGCAAATGGAATAAAGACCAGATGCATATAACTTTATTGCCCTCTAGAAAGTATCCTATTACTATTAGTGGCATAACAATGATTGCACAGTACATTCAGAAATATAACACTCAATACAACATAGATCAATTGTCCTCAATGGTTTCCACACCCCGACACAATATCCGGGTAAAACTATTGCAAGAGTAGGACAGTGCTCAACCAAACAGCTGCTTCAACAATAAACTACAACCGATTTGATGGTTGCCGGACTACCAACAAGTAGAGAGAACGTTATACGCATGAAAGGCAACTCCAATTACTTACAGGTAGACATTTTATTATACTCCTTAAAGGTAACAACCCCATAACACACAGAGTAACATTGACGTGATATCGCCAGGATTCTCTGTAAAAGAAGGATTAAATCATTTCTATCTGGCGAGCTGTCTGGGTTTCAATACTCTGGCTAACAATATGACAACCATTCACAGACACATCGCATACGTAAACAGTAAACAACACAGTATATGTACACGGCTGGCCTCAGTTCATCTACCAACACAACTGTATTAACTCCTCAGCATCTAGTCCACCATGTCCTTATCCCTACTTTCATTATATCATTCTCCTTCTGACCGACACACCCTCGATTATTTCTGCTCGCACAAACTACCATCTCTCATACATTGCCCATAAGCCCATAACTCTTATTTGAATCACTGGTGCTCCACTCTATCTTCTCATCCACCCAATTACAGTTGGAGTCCACCATGTCCTTATCCCTACTTTCATTACATCACTCTCCTTCGACACACCCTCGATTATTTGTGCTGGCACAAACTACCATCTCTCATACATTGCCCATAAGCCCATAACTCGTATTTGAATCACTGGTGCTCCACTCTATCTTCTGTTTTCTATGGTTGAGGAGCCCAGTGTGTTACTAAGTCACCCGAGCTGGACAACTCGTTCGTTCTCAGTTGTAACAATATCATTGTTACAGTAATATAGTAATTCCAAAGGTAAACAACAATTAGCACACACAAGTTAGTGAACAAACCTTCCGCATAAAACAACATCATCAAACTATCTGAGGGCAGCATGCATGGCTCAATGGATAAAGGCTATTAGTCTTAAACTCCCAGTGTGCTGATACAGTTCAACCCTTAGACCGGTCAGTTGGACTATAATGTTGACTTCTCGTGCTTGATTTTTTTTAATTTGCATATCCTTTACGGGACATCGATGTCAACACCAGCATTTTATTGCTGTTGTTGATGTCTTGGCAAGTTTACGTTCAGTAGTTTGCCATTGCTTTCTGAACCACCGGCTCCCATACCTATTTGTTAACACCCAGCGCAACGCGGTCTTCTGCGAAATCGTGCGCAGCTGTGTTTCGAACGCTGGTAAGCGGGATTACGAATCGCGTCCGTAGGACCTTCGCTTCGGAGACCGGCCGTCCTTTAATTGGGAACGTAAATTGCAAGTACATCAGAATTCGGAGCGGGTTCTCCTGATAGTGAGGGACCCTGGGAATAGGGAAAGCTAATCCACACACAAACATCAGTCCAGTGAACTAGAATTAGTAACACATGTATGGATACACTGTAGTTCAAAACGAGCATACGTAAACAAACACAAAACAACCAATATTCTATAACACCTTTTCTGCTGGTCACTGTAAGAAACTACGGTACTTCAATTTTAATTCACCGCAACAAAGAAGAATCCCTTCGTCGACAGTGAGGGCCCTACGGGCCCAAAAACTTAAAAACATCCATCGATCGGTCAAGCAGTCCACCAAACACTTAACCAGAAAATGATTGCCGGACCGATGCAAATGAGGCTCGAAGGGATTTTTCTTTGTTTTCGGTGTTTGCGGTGAATTAAAATTGAAGTACCAAACTCTTAAAATAAGTTCCTTAACCGCTCTGTGAAGACCTTGTACGGCTCCATGAACACCGGGTACCGCCTTATGAACACCGTTAACTCTATTAACACCTTAATGTCACCTTGTAACACCTTGTAACTATCGCTCAACGTATGCGTAGCAGCGTATCATACAGAAATGTTAAAAGCTTGTGAGCTGTCCCGTTGTTTGTTACTTCCTACCTGTCCGCTTAATAGTCCCTAGCTTGTCTGCTTGTAACAACCAGACAGAAGAAGAACAACCTGATGTGTCTGTTACATACTATCAAAATAATGATCAAATCAGTCAGAACGACACCAATATCCGTACACGATGATTACCACTTTATGGACAGACCAGAACAAATCATTATTCTTCCCATCAGAACAAGACGCAATAGATTACGCAAACACATGTATACACAATTTAAGATGGGTGAATTAGTCTTGTGCACACGCAGTTTGGCGCTGCAGACAACAAATCACATACTCCAAGATTGCCAAACATACGACAAATTCATGCAAACCTGGTCCAGAAAAAACTGGTCCAGTGGAAGATAAATTATTTTTCACTATTGAGTGACCTAACAAAGACAGTGAAGTTCATTCAAGAGGCAACATAGCAGATATAGACAAATTTCATACAAAAGACAACATTGCAAATACAGACACGTTTCATTCAAGCGGCAACATTGCAGATATAGACCACACACAAAAAAAAAAAATAAAAGAGGGAACATTGCAGATATATACACATTTTTTTTGGGGCACCTTACCTTCATGACAGACGATAGTTTGTGCTTTAAAAAGGCATAATAACTTTTACCTATGGCGTTAGCGAGTGTGACTGATAAGGCCAATTTGCGCTGTAAATGTCCGTTCACAGTGGATGCATGTGAATACGTGGTCATTTCCACCATCATGCACCATCTTACGTCTCACACGCTCGGTGTGTGACCTATCTGCAATAATTGTCTCCTTTGTCTTTATTCCATTTCTGATGTTTCCCCTCCATGCAACACGTTCAGCGGCAACTTGCTCCCAGTGAGCATTATCAATGCCTGTATCAATCATGTCCCGTTTACACACATTTTTGTATCGTAGTAGAGGGCGACCCTGAGATCTCTTACCCATCTGTAATTCACCAAATAAGATGTCCTTCGGTATTCTACCATCATCCATCCTCCTAAGATGTCCTATCCATCTAAGTCTACGAAGACTGAGCATGGAATAAACTGTCACACAACCTGATCTTTCCAATACTTCAGTATTTGTGATTTTGTCTTGCCACTTAATACCAAGAATTCTTCGCAGGCACCGCATATGAAAGCTGTTTAAACGTTTCTCTTGGTGTGAGTAAGTTGTCCAGGTTTCACTGCCATAAAGAAGAGTACTAAGGACACAGGCTTGATAGACAAGGACTTTTGTTTTGGCAGTAAGCTTCCTGTTCTCTCAGACTCTTTTTCTTAACCTGTTCATTGTTGTTGCTGCCTTACCAATCCGGATGTTGATTTCCTGATCTAGGGATAATTTGCTATTTACCACTGATCCCAGATATGTAAAATGGTCTACCGTCTCTAGTTCGGCGTCGTCAATAAAGATTGATGGTACCCCATGTGCACCTTGTGACATAATATGTGTCTTTTTTGTTGTTGCTAATTGTTAAACCAAATTCAGAACAAGCTTTGGAGAATGCAGATAGTAGACATTGCAATTCTTCCTCAGAGTGGGTCGTAACTGCAGCATCATCTGCAAAAAGCAACTCTCTGATCAGTACCCTCCTAATTTTGGTCTTAGCCTTCAATCTCTGAGCATTGTAGAGGCCGCCATCTGAGCGTGAGTGAATGTATATACCACCATTCTGATCACGAAAGGCATATTTCAGTAGAAGTGAAAAGTATATTCCAAAGAGGGTGGGAGCTAGTACACAACCTTGCTGAACTCCACTCTTGATTTCAAACTCTTCAGAAGTTGCACCATCAAACTTGATTATACCCTTCATGCCCGTGTGGAACGATTCCACAATGGACAGAAGAGTTGGTGGGCAGCCAATCTTCTTTAGTGCCTTGAATAGACCCTCACGACTGACCAAATCAAATGCCTTTGTGAGGTCGATGAAGGCAATAAACAGTGGTTGATTCTGTGCATGGCATTTTTCTTGCATTTGTCGCAATGAGAATACCATATCAATGGTAGACCGGTTCTGTCGGAAGCCGCACTGTGATTCGGGGTAGACTTGATCTCCTAGGACTTGAAGTCTGCGCAGAACAATTCTGGCAAATACTTTTCCAACAATACACAGAAGTGAGATACCCCTATAGTTGTTGCAGCCGCTCCAATCACCCTTGTTCTTGTACAGTATTATGATGCTTGAATCTTTGAAATCCTGTGGGACTTGTCCTTCTCGCCAGCATAGCTCTATTAGCTGGTGGATCTATAGAGTGAGTGTGTCTTGCCCACTCCTGATAACCTCTATTGGAATCTGTCGCATATTGCGCACTCAGTCGGTTCACATCTGCACATCACTACATCAAAACACAGTTCTCTACAAAAGCGTTAGCACCCGATAGCATTGGAATGTGAAGAATGTGGCATCAGCGCTAGGAATAGCCGTGTCACCCAATGATAGACAGGTCAGATGTTCAAATCCTACCTACATCATTGGCTAACCTAGAAGAATCGCGTCGCCATGGAGGCTCTTGGGACGAAAGACGCCAATATTCGGCACATAAAGTTGATCCGTCATGAAGGCCAGTCGTGTTTCTCATGGGGAGTTCCTAGAATTGTATGTCCCTTACCTGATTCAGAGGAAGACTTCTGTAGAATTGTAGCTGACTTATGGGTCAGGTGAGGAAGACGGTGCTTGCAGAATTTATCACCAAGATCATGCAGATTATGATCTCTGGGATCTGCAGATAATCAAAGGATCTATAGTACATTCTCAAGATCATGCAGCATTTATCACCAAGATCATGCAGATTATGATCTCTGGGATCTGCAGATAATAAAAGGATCTATGGACCATTCTCAAGATCATGCAGATTATTATCACAGGGATCTGTAGATGCAGATTACCCCAATGACTCTATATAGTATCTCAAAGACCTGCTTATTAACATCAGATCTGTAGATAAGTACCAACCTCACTGCAGATTACTTAGAAATATGGCAGAGATCTTTTCAGCATTTCATCATTGATGTAACTTGATTCCACTCAGTGAACACTTGTCAAATTGAGAATAATCAAGGGCTTCAATATTCAGAGAGTAGTTATGAACTTCTCTGAGTCTTATAGTTGTGTGGAGACTGTTTAAACTAGAAGGTTTTACTAATTCCTTGGAAATTCACCAGTACCATCTTGTGTAGTGCAGAGACAATAGTAGGAAAAATAGTGGAAAGGCACAGGGCCAAATGACTGAAATCATCAGTGAATCTAATGAGAGTTCTAGATTCTATATTGGAATGATGAACATTATCTCTGTAGTATTGATGTATTTCATATGGGCATAAATGCTTTACTGGCTTATTTCCACAGCTTTTTGGTTAATAAACATAATTAACTCTTCCGTCCTTCTTTTGTCGAGTAAATTGTGGTGTGACAAAACAATTTATTTATCAGTGTAGTTAATTTAATTACTTCACATATTTTGTAGAGTTTGGAACTAAAGGTGGCTGGGTAAACACGAATAGACAGCAAAGTCCTGTTCTATTGTAATCTCCCAGGTTCCAGATTACTCAGAGAAAAGATTTTAAATTATATAAATTTCCTTGTACTCATTTCACCAAAAAGCGAAAATGAATACAGGTGGGGGTTCACGAGCTTGTTAAAAATCTCTTTTCGGGAAGGAAGGTTTTAGAGGGAAGTTATCAACATTCCTGGGAAACCCCTAAATTTCCTGAACTAATATGGGGCACTTTGGCTTCCAAGGACCTATCCCCTCCAAACGAAATTAGTCCCATCCTCTTGGCTTAACTTCCTGGTGGGGTAGGCAAAGGGGGGTACTGCTTCCCAATTCCCAATATACCACATTTACTGTGGGACTTGTCCTTCTCGCCAGCATAGCTCTATTAGCTGGTGGATCTGTAGAGTGAGTGTGTCTTGCCCACTCCTGATAACCTCTATTGGAATCCCATCCTTACCTGGAGCCTTGCCAGATGCAAGTTCATTTATAGCACACTTAACTTCTATTATGGTGTGAAGTGTGTCCAGTTGGTCAAGAGTTGGTAGAGTCTCTATGGCGTTGAGGGCATCATCCGCTAGTTTGGTCTCACTTGAGTAAAGCTCCAAAAAGTGCTCTACCCATCTGTCCATCTGCTGTTTCTTATCAGTGATGACTTCTCCAGTCAAGGTTTTCAATGGTGCACTCCTTTTGATCACTGGACCAGAGAACGAACGAACGAACGAACAAACGAACGAACAGACTTTATTTTCAAAGGGTAACAAATTGGGCACGCAGGCCTGTCTTACATTCGGCCCTTCCAATCACTCATCTTTCTTTCATCAACAGTGCATAGGAAAAAACATTGTCACATTAATTTTGTAAACATAAACAATGCATATTACTATGTT
Organism: Cepaea nemoralis; assembly: GCA_014155875.1. Taxonomy (NCBI): domain Eukaryota; kingdom Metazoa; phylum Mollusca; class Gastropoda; order Stylommatophora; family Helicidae; genus Cepaea; species Cepaea nemoralis. The sequence goes on from JACEFZ010009169.1 coordinate 41,396, forward strand.
ATGAGACACATCCACCACCCACCCACACATCCCCCATTCACTCCAACCCCCCTCCCCCCACCCAACCACACACATAATCCACACATACATGCCCCCACCTATCCACAACATCCCTACACATCTCCCCACCCACACACACCTCTCACCCACCACACATCCCATCCACCCACACCCCAAGCACACATACATTCCCCAACCCACACATCCCCCACCCACATACATCCACCCACCCACACACATCCCCCACCCACTCACATATCCTCTATCCGTCCCATTACCCACCAACAATCACTCACCCACATATCCTCCTCCACCCACACCTCCAACCACCCAACCAAACACACATTCCTCATCCCCCACGCACACACACATCTCCCCGTCAACTCACATATTCCGCACCTACCCATACACAAATTCCGCACCCACCCACATAATCTCCCATCTCCCCAAGCCCACTCACAGATCCAGAGCCCACACTTACAAACATACCCCACCAAACATACCCCACCATCTCCTAACCTACACAAACTCACCCACCCACATATCCTCTACCCACACACAGATCCTCTACCCACCTATCCACCAACCAAACATCCCTTAACCACACACCCTTACTCATATACAATCACCCACCCACACATCCTCTACCTAACCACACATCCTCCACCCACCCATCCTCCAGCCACACATCCCTTAACCACACACCCCTACCCATATACACACACATCCCAATCCACGCACAATCTCCTCACCCATACACACATCCCTCACACACATCCCCACCCACCAACACATTCCCCATTCAAAAACACACACCTCCCACCCACTCACACACAACCCACACACACATCCCCAACCCATACACTCATCCCCTCACACATCTCTAGACACACGTACTTATCCCTCAACCACTAACACCCACACATCCCTCACCCACTCATCAAACCATACATCTTCTATCTACCCACCCACACTCACACACCCTAAACACCCATCTAAACACACATCCTCCACCCTCACACACATCCTTCACCCACCCGCACACCTAACCACACCCACACCCACCCATACGCACATCCTTTATCCACACCAAGCTCCCCTCCCACACAATACCACACCCACACACATCCCAAAGACACATCCCTCACGCACACACACATCTCCCCACACATCTCCTACCCATCCACACATCCCCAACTACAATCACCCTCACTACCCACACATACATCCTCCATCCAGCCACACACACCCCAACCCAGCCAGACATATCCCCCACCCACACACACATCCTCAAATCCATCACCCACACCCATCACGCACCCCTCCCACAACCCACACACATCTCCCACACACATTCACCTACACATCTCCCACCCACACACTTCCCACCCATCCACCCAAACATCCCACACCCATACACATCCCTCACCCACACACACATCCCCAAACCCACAACCCCCCCCCCCACCAGCACACATCTCCCACCCACCACATATCCCCACCCACACATATATCCCCCACCAATCCCATAACCTACCATCAATCATCCACCAACATATCCTCCTCCACCCACTCACCCAAAACCACCTAGCCAAAAACACATCCCCACCCACACACATCTCCCCGCCAACCCATAATCCCGCACGTACCCACACACACATCTCCCACCCACCCACACAATCCCACCCCGCCCACCCACACATCCTGAGCCCACCCACACACACACAGGCTTAAATCTCTCTCCCATCCCCCAACCTACTATTATGATCAAACTCCCACAATTTACACACACATACTGTCAGAATCTCCAATAAGTATTTAGAGAGTTAATAAGAGTTAACAACATTAGCAAACTAAAGACAAAATTGTCATGGCAGGGCAGACCAGGCCCTAAGCCTTGGTTGGCGACTGGTCTAGGATCGAAGCTCCGACAGGCGGACAGTTAGAGCATTGCTTTGCTGATCCGGCAGCTTCTGCAGCTTGTCTTGTTCCAGATGTAGGGGTGTTACCTTTCCTCTGGAGTGAACTAGGCAGGCCGAGAGAGGGATCATGCTGCATGGGCAACACATGATCTCTATATTTTAGCCCAGGCTTTGTGCTATGGAGAGGCAATAACTCCATCCCTGGTCTTAACTGGTCTCGGAATCAAAGCGAGAGGCAACTGTTACGGGTTATAAGTCCTTGTCAGTTGGCGTAGACATGGGGCGCCACGCGTTGCCTCTGACGGTGGGAGACACCTATAGGTGTCACTGATCAGCTACCGCCCGCCTCAAGCTGGGCAGCCCCCAGCCAATTGGGTGCTGATCCGCCACAGCCTGCCTGCTTCAATGGGTGCTTGGGGCTAGGACAAAATCTGAATCGCAGGCTGTAAAACCAATGCACCAGGTACAAATAAAAATAGACTCACGCTCAGATGGCGGCCTCTACAATGCTCAGAGATTGAAGGCTAAGACCAAAATTAGGAGGATACTGATCAGAGAGTTGCTTTTTGCAGATGATGCTGCAGTTACGACCCACTCTGAGGAAGAATTGCAATGTCTACTATCTGCATTCTCCAATGCTTGTTCTGAATTTGGTTTAACAATTAGCAAAAACAAGACACAGATTATGTCACAAGGTGCACATGGGGTACCATCAATCTTTATTGACGACGCCGAACTAGAGATAGTAGACCATTTTACATATCTAGGATCAGTGGTAAATAGCAAATTATCCCTAGATCAGGAAATCAACATCCGGATTGGTAAGGCAGCAACAACAATGAACAGATTAAGAAAAAGAGTCTGGGAGAACAGGAAGCTTACTGCCAAAACAAAAGTCCTTGTCTATCAAGCCTGTGTCCTTAGTACTCTTCTCTATGGCAGTGAAACCTGGACAACTTACTCACACCAAGAGAACAATTTAAACAGCTTTCATATGCGGTGTCTGCGAAGAATACTTGGTATTAAGTGGCAAGACACAATCACAAATACTGAAGTATTGGAAAGATCAGGTTGTGTGACGGTGTATTCCATGCTCAGTCTTCGTAGACTTAGATGGATAGGACATCTTAGGAGGATGGATGATGGTAGAATACCAAAGGATATCTTTTTTGGTGAATTACAGATGGGTAAGAGATCTCAGGGTCGGCCTCTACTACGATACAAAGATGTGTGTAAGCGGGACATGATTGATACAGGCATTGATAATGCACATTGGGAGCAAGTCGCCGCTGAACGTGTTGCATGGAGGGCAAATATCAGAAATGGAATAAAGTCAAAGGAGAAAATTATTGCAGAAAAGTCACACACCAAGCGTTTGAGACTTAAGATGGTGCATGATGGTGGAAATGACCACGTGTTCACATGCACCCACTGTGAACGGACATTTACAGCGCAAATTGGCCTTATCAGTCACACTCGCTACCGCCATAGTTAAAAGTTATTATGCCTTTTTAAAGCACAAACTATCGTCTGTCAAGACGGCAAGGTGTCAATGAAATAAGAGTTAAGACAAGTCTAGTAGGGAGACACCAGACAGGAGAGACACCAGCGCTATAAATAGATTCACCAGGGGACACATTTGTGTCCACCAAGGGAGCAATAAGGACAGTTGAGCGAGGGCTTCCCCAAGCCATTGGGAAGCTTGGCCTTACGAGTAACCGTGGAGTACCCGGTTACTCAAGTTCACGAGCCAGCGTGGGGACGCTATGCACGCAAGACTCGCTAATGCACGGAGGGTACAGCGTCCGTGCTTGACCACGCAATGTGTAGCGTGGGGACAGACCAGACTGGAGACGATTAGAGAGTAGACGTGTTCTTGACAAATGCTATAAGTTTCTAGGCTTTAGATTTAGATTGTGATTACTAGTATCATTTCTCACCACTTCATTACATCCATGTTGTTTAATGTCAATGAAGCATACCGCTCGCAAAGCTTATAAATTGCCAGTTCTAAATAAATTGCATTCCTTTTGCAAATGACACGAGTTGTTATTTCGTGCGGTGCAAAAGTAGGGGAGTCCTGAAAGACCTGTCGCAAGCAAGTTGCTGACAGGCTGGACCCCAATTGGTGTCAGAAGTCACTGAACCAACGTCAACAGGCTATTGGTATCAGAAAGTTCTGAACCATCTTCAACAAGCACCGTTCGACATCATTCCGGTGTTAAAATATTTGAAAGTAATGTAAATTTGTTTGCTTATAATGGCGGAAATAATTTTCTGGTGTGAATTATTACGATCATACCATTTGTGGAGCTTGAACCACAATGAAGCAAAATTAAGTTACAAATTGTGAGATTCTACGAAAATTGAAGAAGTGTGTTATTCTACGGAAATTAATGAAAATGTATACAATCAGCAGTTTATATTGTCAAGCAAACCATCGTGTACATTTCATTTTGTGTGATACAGCCATCAATGTCACCATTCTTCATATTCAGTAAATAGATTAGCTACTGAACGGAAGCCTTAGAACGAAGTTATACCAAACTAGTTAGAAAGTGAAGACAAGACGACATCGACTGTCATACGACGAATCATCATACGACTCATGACAATCATTCAGACTATCATACCATTCATTCATTAACACCATTTATCATTATCTATCACATTTTTTCATTCAGCAGCCGCATGAAAGATAAACATGTATTTACAACATATGCATGTGTCTAAATTATTGATGCTCTACTAAACAGAAGCATCCATTGTGTTCTCAAGTCAATCATTTTGTGAGTGTGGAAGACAGCGGTGGAACATCCCAAGAACCGTATTTTCCAAAGAATTAGATGAGTATATTTTCAGAATATTTTGGTATGCTCTAAATTAATCATGCATCTTCTTTTTCAGTAAAGATGTATATTTACTAACACATAATCACAAACCATTGTGTGAAAATTACTGTGATATCTTTTTTCAACTAACATAAAGCCACAAAATGGCGTCATTAAGTGATTGTATCCAGGCAGGCAAGGAAATGGGCCACACTGGAGAGAAATTAGAAAAGTGGGCGGATCAAAAATATAAAGAAGAAATAGCTCGACATAGAGAAGAAACAGAAAGAAAAGCTGCTCTTGACAGAGATGAAAGAGCATTAGAAAGGCAGCATCAAAAAGAAATGAAAGAGGTCGAGGAAGCCACAAAACAGAAACAGTTAGCCACCAAACAAAAGCAGATACAAGTAGACTCAGAAACTAAATTAAAGTTGAAGGAAATGGAGGTAGATTCAAACATACAGATAGCCTCTAGCAAACAAAAGAGCCAAGAAGAACAGATCAAATTTAGTAAGTATAAAGGCCTTATCAAACCATACAGCGTAGGGGATTCAATTAGCGCATGGACTGAGAATATAGAATTCCAACTAAAGACTCAGAAAATACCTTTGGATGACTGGGCAATGATCTACATGAGAAACCTCAGTGGGGAGCCGTTAAAAGTAATAGAATCTATACCTACAGAGCTAAGGAACAATTATCAGTACATTCACGATAGGATCATGCAACACTTTCTTTTAGACGCCACTGGGTACCAAATTCAATTCTCCCAAATTAAGCCAAAAGCAACTGAAACCTTCCTAGATTACATCTCTAACGTGCAAAGCACATTCAAAAAATGGACTAGGGCGGCGAAAGTGGGTAACAACTATGAAAAATTAGAAGATCTTATGGTAATGGACAAGGTGATGTCTACCGTTCCTACCCCTTTTGCGAAGTTTCTCCAGCAGTCAGATATTGAATCCATTCAGCAATTAGAAAAACGGGGGTCGGCATATTTTCCGTCTAATCGGGACATATTTAAATCTACAACACATGATACAGAAATCACTGCTTTTGCAAACAAGGTACCTAATAGATCCTACAATCAGAAAGACAAATCATACCAGAAACCACCTCGATGTGGATATTGTAGTTTGTTTCATCCTAGCTACTCTATATGTGATAAAAACCCCGCATATCCTTCACACTTAGAAGCAGTGTTAAAGAAGCAAGAAAGCAGAAGAACGTCATTTAAACGTGCTGTTAAATGTTACTTTTGTTCCAGCTATGGCCAGTATAGTATTAAATGTCTTGGTAGGCAACGAATGAAGGCAAATAATGCAGCACTCATCGATACGTCATCAGACGATGAGAGTGACATTGATTCAGGAACTTGTAAATGTGTTACCAGCGAGTGAATTTGAGAGTGTGGCAGTAGTAACAGACATATTAGACTTTAAGAAATGTGACATATGTCACCAGTTTCATGCGGATGGTAAATTGAAATGTGGGCACGTAATACCATGTTCCAGTGAAGATGCTAACGCAGCTAGTGCCTCCAGAGGTAAACTGAAGTTCTACGATGCACTGGTCAATGATCAACCATACCAATGTTTAATTGATAGCGGGAGCACTCTACTTGGTTTAAGGAAAGAACTTGTTAGACCAGAAGATTACACGGGTGAATTTGTCAAATGCCGTACTTTCTCTGGAACCATTGAGAAATACCCACTGGCAAAAGCGCATATCAATACCCCGTTCCTTACCGGCACATTTACTTGCGCAATCCTGCAAGATCCATGCACGGATCTCATTTTAGGATGCCTAGATTCATTGAAACAATGTACAGACGACGACATAAGAGCCTGGAAACATACACACATGGCTAATGCTGTAACAAGGTCAGACACACAAACACACTATACTGACTTACAAAATGAAATGCTACAGCTATTAACACCCAGCGGTGCCGATACCAATACTACTCGACAGAAATTTATCGAGGCACAAAGCACCGACCAAACTATCGCACCTTATTTTAAATTGTTAGGTGAGCGAGCGAAAGTGACTAAAAATGCATCTTGGTATTTTAGAAAACATAACGGAATTCTCATGCGTTATTACACAAATAATAACCATGAAATTCAGCAGACGGTGTTACCTGTAACATACCGACAAAATGTGCTAAAGATCGCACATGAGTCACCAGTTTGCTGGACATTTGGCCTATGATAAGACGAGAGCCAGAATTTTGGCACATTTCTACTGGCCTAAATTCTGTTCTGACATAAAATTTGTCTGTCGTTCATGTACTATTTGTCAACATCTTGTACGAAAGGGAAAGCATGTGACGGCCGAAGTTCAACGGTCATTATTAGCATCTAGACCATTTGAGTGTGTAGCGGTCGATATTGTTGGACCCCTAAATCAGGTGTCAAGCAAAGGAAACCGATTCATACTTACTCTCGTGGATCTATGCACCAGGTGGATCGAAGCTATTCCACTAAAATACATCACCTCCAAAGATGTGGCAAATGTATTTTTGCACCTATTTTCTCGTTTTGGCTTCCCACGATCTATTCTATCAGATCGGGGAACGCAGTTTATTTCGGCTGCTACGCAAGCCTTAACAAAATTGTTAGGAATAGAGCAGCATTTCTGTACCCCGTACCACCCAATGAGCAACGGGATCATAGAGAAAATTAACGGGGATCTCAAACACATGCTGGCTAAAGTAACAGCGGAGAACCCATCTGATTGGGACACACTATTGCCAGCAGTGCTATTCGCCCATAGAGAAATTCCGCACTCGAGTACGGGTTTCTCACCTTTTGAGTTAGTTTATGGGGCGAACCCTCGAGGACCCCTAACCATTTACCATCAGCTAATTACTAGCTTACCAGTCAATCCAACAGCAGTAACACCGTATGAGATGGTAACAGAGACACGCGATAGAATAATGAAAGCGTGTGTAATAGCCAAGGCATCTTTGGAGAGGAAAGGACAGATGTACCGCGACTATGCAAATAAGGGTGCTAAAACTATACACCTTGAACCAAATCAGAAGGTTTTGCTTCTACTACCTGATAAACGTAATTTGTTACTAACATCTTGGCAAGGGCCATTCAACGTTGAACGTAAAATATCAGATGTCGATTATGAAATATCGATAAAAGGAAAATTAAAGATATTTCATATCAACATGCTGAAACCATACTTTTCACGACAAGAACTACAGACAGACGAACAAGATGCACCAACACCAAGTAATCGGACGACAGACGTACACAACACAACTTCACTAGGTAGGGCGACACACGACAGCGACATCGCAAACACGCTTAGCCAGGTAACATCACACGCAGCTAGTACCACAACAGTACTGAACGAGACAGACGAAGACGAGATGGAATTACCAGTCCCCACTGTAGACACGACTGAGACCATTGACAGCATAAAGATAGAAACCAAACTTACAGACGATCAACGACGACAGATGATAGAGTTAGTGACGGAATACAGAGACATTTTCTCCGACATCCCAGGAAAGACAGACAGAATAGAACATTCTATTATTCTGACTGACAACACTCCAATCAAGTGTCGACCTTATTCCATCCCTCTAAACTATAGGTCGAATCTCGACAAAGAACTACTATCTCTTGAGTCGAGTGGAATTATTCAGAAATGTCAGTCAGAGTATTCTTTCCCTATCGTCCTTGTCGCCAAAAAGGACTCAACTATTCGACTTTGCGTCGGTTATCGGCGTTTAAACAAAATAACCAAAATTGATGCTGAACCAATCCCGGCATGCGAGGATTTGATCTTGGACATGTCTACATCTCGCATATTTAGCAAGCTTGACCTCACGAAAGGTTATTGGCAGGTCCCGATGCAATTAAATTCTATTCCTTTAACAGCTTTCTCCACTCCTTTAGGTCTATATGAGTGGCGCTTTCTTCCTTTTGGCCTTCGTAACGCTCCAGCAACTTTCGTCCGTCTAACTAGGGATCTTCTCCATGGGATGACCAATATTTCTACATATATAGATGACATATGTATTCATACGGAAGACTGGACATCACACCTACTGAAACTACGACAAGTCTTCGATCGGTTGCGAGTATTTGGGCTTACAGTCAAGCCTACTAAAGTAGAGTTGGGCATGGAACAGATTGACTTCCTAGGTCATACCATCTGCAGGGGCCAATTAAGAACAGATGACAGAATCGTGACCAAGATTCTGAATTTGACAATGCCAACGACCAAGAAACAGGTCCGAAGTTTACTGGGTCTTGTAAATTACTATAGTAAATTTATTCCAAATCTGGCGGAAATCACCAGTGTTTTTTCTAACATCTTGAAAGCTTCGGCTAAATTATCTGTACAAGATGCAGGATTAATTAGCGCGTTATCAAAACTGAAATACCTATTTAGCGTTCCACCTATCCTGCGTTTGCCTAATCAAAACCTTACCTATTTTTTACGTACAGATGCGAGTGCTATCTCCATATCGGGGGTACTAGGACAGTTCTACGAAGGGAAGTTCCACCCAGTAATGTACGTAAGTCGGAAAATTAGCCCTGCTGAATCCAGATACTCAGCATCAGAATTGGAGGGCCTCAGCTTAATCTATTGTGTTAAGAAATTTCATAGATTTTTGGCTGGAGCACAGTTTGTGATCGAAACCGACAATTCTCCGTTGTCTGTGATGCAGTCTGGCATTCCCCAGAATAACAGAGTCTACAGATGGGCTTTGATTCTGCAGAACTATGCATTTACCATCCAGCATTTAAAGGGGAGACTGAACTCTTTGGCAGACACTTTGAGTCGACCGTCAACCATTGAAATACCTGATTTGCAGGAAGAGATCGACCAGAGATCACCAGAAACAGTGACACTGTAAATGTTAAGTAAATCAGTGCAGTATGTGGTGAATAAGTTACACTGTAAGTGCGTTATCATCGCCATACATATAAACTGTGTAAAAGTAACAGTGCCATTAAGAGTGAAACGAACAGACGCATAAGTAACATGCGCTGACACATACATAAGCTATATTAACGTTGAAGTGTTAGCTATGAACCTACATAAGTTAGTATGGAACTATATTTATACACTATCCATGAAGGAGAGCATAGAAGACTTTGGCGAAATGAACTATGTGATAAGAATAGTCTACAAAGAACATTGCTCTATCTTCACACCTGAAAGAGGGACAGCAGTTAGTGTAATTAGATATAGAAATGTAACTGTGATATATATATATATATATATATTATTATTATTTTATAAACAGTACACATAACTTCATTTTTCTATGAATAATTGAATTGCAAAATGTTCATATGCATATATAACTTTATTTATGTCATGTGGTAGTTAGAAATCACCATCATTTATTTAATAACCCATTTAATGGAACACCAATAGTAGGAATACAATTGTTAGATATTACATTAGTTTATCACCGCATAATCTTAGTCACGATTCTGTCATCATTTATAAATTCATTTATCTGAAATATCATTTCTAAAACTAACCCAACCATTTAGGAATTAACATCATTTCATTTACAAATAACACTTTAAGGTAGTTAACTCAATTCTCTTAAATGAAATTAATTAGTTAGATTATTTCCTTTAGGATAATTTAGAACAGCACACCAAATTATATTAGTTAGTATTACAGGATTGGTGACAAACCATCCTCACAACCGTCTATATTTTGTATAGGCATGACACGTGCAAACAAACCGCACAGTCATTTGGCGTGAATACCTCTATAATTCAGCCAATCATTTATTGTAAACATATAATGTTTATTTATTTGATGCTATGAACCATATTTTAATGACGAGTGAATGTTTTAGCAAAGAGAAAGTATGAAAGTGGATGAAAGATGTATAAATGAGAAGAGAAAATGTGGAAATTAGTAAACATTGAAAGAAAGAGAGAGAGAAAGGTAGCGGCAAATTTTTTTTTGTTCATCGCTGGAGGCGTCTTGTTGTGACTTTTCTGTGTCAATCTGTGTGACCAATGTGTTGTCAAGTTTTTATGTGTGTTGCTGCCATACTTTAGTAGATTAGATAGGGAATATACTTTGAGCATCTTGAAGCGGAGTTGTGGTCATAAATAAAAATAACAAACATTTGTAACCACAATAAACCGATTTACGGCGCTCGAAGGAATACACACAAGTAATATAGTAACACATACACATGTTAGCAAGTTAAGTACACTGTAGTTTACTAGAAAACACGCAAACAAACAGGAAAACAAACACATAAAAGTTGCACACACCATTTGTTTCAAAGAACAACAACTTAAATTCAGGGGACACAATAACTTCTTAAAAACCTTAATGTAACATTGAAAATATCTTTTCACGAAGCGGAAGCGAGAAGGTGAAGAGTAGAACTATATGTGTATACGAATTGGAGGTGATATTAATGGGAACATGAACATTTTATGCTCATGTGTTGCAATCATAACAGAGTCAACTTGTATTTGGGTTGTCATTTCGGGCAATATGAGGACAGGTCAAGACATAAGTCAATAGACGGAAGTCAGAAGACAGAGGGTCATAAGACGGAAGTCAGGGACATAAGTCATAAGACAACGGATCCGGTTCAAAACAATTCCCAAAGATATCTATAGAACCAACTATACTGATACGAAGGGCTACTCAATTAGCCGAGTGAAGAAATAGAACAGTGTGAGTAAGGGAAGAAGAGAAGTGTTCTATCCCAAACGAGAGATTTACAACTTATTGGATCATTGACAAAATTGGACAGCCAATTTTCTTTGTGACCATACGTGTTACAAACATGAGTTAAAAGATTGTAACACTTCACAGAGGGGAGGGGAGCCTGTCAGAATCTCCAATAAGTATTTAGAGAGTTAATAAGAGTTAAGACAAGTCTAGTAGGGAGACACCAGACAGGAGAGACACCAGCGCTATAAATAGCTTCACCAGGGGACACATTTGTGTCAACCAAGGGAGCAATAAGGACAGTTGAGCGAGGGCTTCCCCAAGCCATTGGGAAGCTTGGCCTTACGAGTAACCGTGGAGTACCCGGTTACTCAAGTTCACGAGCCAGCGTGCTGGGGACGCTATGCACGCAAGACTCGCTAATGCACGGAGGGTACAGCGTCCGTGCTTGACCACGCAATGTGTAGCGTGTGGACAGACCAGACTGGAGACGATTAGAGAGTAGACGTGTTCTTGACAAATGCTATAAGTTTCTAGGCAATAGTTAATATTAGGCTTTAGATTTAGATTGTGATTACTAGTATCATTTCTCACCACTTCATTACATCCATGTTGTTTAATGTCAATGAAGCATACCGCTCGCAGAGCTTATAAATTGCCAGTTCTAAATAAATTGCATTCCTTTTGCAAATGACACGAGTTGTTATTTCGTGCGTGCAAAAGTAGGGGAGTCCTGAAAGACCTGTCGCAAGCAAGTTGCTGACACATACAGTGACGATCGTCGTGAGCATTGTCACAAAATTGTAAAGAAAATGGAAAAAAATTGTACATATACATTTTGTAACTTAAAAATTAGTGATGCAATTCAACTCTCTCTCTCTCTCTCTCTCTCTCTCTCTCTCTCTCTCTCTCTCTCTCTCTCTCTCTCTCTCTCTCTCTCTCTCTCTCTCTCTCTCTCTCTCTCACACACACACACACACACACACACACATTACAGTAATGAAATATTATACATGATAACATCTAGTGCCATACATACAAAATGATAATGTGAAAGATAAAAATACACACAAAATATGGAATGGCATGTTACAGGACATGCGTGCACTCAACTCTCTCTCTCTCTCTCTCTCTCTCTCTCTCTCTCTCTCTCTCTCTCTCTCTCTCTTTATTACACAGGCACACACACACACACACACACTAACACTCATTAACTCTCTCTCTCTCTCTCTCTCTCTCTCTCTCTCTCTCTCTCTCTCTCTCTCTCTCTCTCTCTCTCTCTCATACTCCCTAATTCTCTCACTCACTCTACGGTGATGTACATATAAATTATAACATCAATTGGCATTCAAAATGGTAATATGAACGTAAGAATACACAACATATATGGATTAGCATGTTATATGATATGCGTGCGCTTAAATCTCTCTCTCTCTCTTTTCTCTGTCTCTGTCCCTGTCTCTCTGTCTCTGTCTCTCTGTCTCTCTCTGTCTCTGTCTCTCTCTCTCTCTCTCTCTCTCTCTCTCTCTCTCTCTCTCTCTCTCTCTCTCTTCTCACCAACATACACCCATAGACAAAACAATGCGCGCGCACATGCATACAGTAACAAATTCATTCTTCCAGTGTCTCTCTCTCCCGTTCGCTCACTCTCTCTCTCTCTCTCTCTCTCTCTCTCTCTCTCTCTCTCTCTCTCTCTCTCTCTCTCGCAATCACTATTTCACCCATTAAGTCATTCTCTCCATCTTTCATTTACTCAATATCACACTCTCTTTCACTCTCACTCACACACAGACAGACACACACCCTCTCGCTATCAAATATACACTCCCACGCATACACACGAAAGCATATACACATACACACGAGCTTACACACAATATACACACGCAAATACACACATATCCCCACGCACACATACACACATCCACACCCATATACACATACTTACACACACACACACAAATACACACTCCCTCGCATACACTGCATGCATGCACACATACACACAAACATGTACACAAACATGCACATACATACACGAACATATATATATATATATATATATATATATATATATATATATATATATATATATATATATATATATATATATATATATATATATATATATATATACACTACATATAAACACACGCACACATGTACGCACACATAAACACACATATAAACATACCTACACACACAAGCATACATACAAGCACACATTTACACACACTTTCACATACACACCCACATTCAGACGTGCACACACATACACCCACATACACACACATAAACACACGCATACACACATATGGACACACGTACACACCATCCCATCCACTCACACACTTACTCACACATACACGCTGCCTCACATAATCTCACCCTCTCACTCACTCACTTACTCTCTAAACCACACTCACTCACTCTCTTACTCGCACAGACAAGTACACAGACACACACACACTCACCCACTCTCTCTCTCTCTCACTCATTAACTTCTCATGCACTCTCTCACTCACCCACTGTCTCTCTCTTGCACACTCACTCGCTCTCACACTCACTCACACATCCATCCATCCATCATGTGCCATGCCGGTACGCGTGGGCGGTCATGTTCTGCCATCTCACTCGATCAACAGAATCGTGGATCAGTTCCGTGTTTCTGTCTCGACCATGCCACAAGGCCAAGCCATCCAGATACTTGTTTCTAGGTCTTCCCCTTGGTCTGTTCCCCTCACTCACACACACATACAAATTCTTCCCCTCACTCACTAACTCACTCTCCCTTACTCACTCACTCACCCGGCGGCTCTCTAACTCACACTCACTCACTCACTTTCTCACTCTCTCACACAGACAGGTATACACACAACACAACCTCTCTCTCACACTAACTCATTCTCTCACTCAATCTCTCACACATACGTGTACACAGACATTCACTTACTCTTTCACCCTCGCAGGCACACGCGCATACACACTCTTTCACTTTCTCTGAAAACTCTGAAAACTCTGAAAAACGCTGAAAACTGTATTTTACTGGAGTCGTCTTTACAACAAGAATTAAATAATGTAATCAGGTGGAGCTATTCAAACCGTATGCAAATTAACATCACTAACACAAAATCAATGTTATTAACAACCAGACAAAAACTTCAAACTCTAAACTCACACACATCACTTCAACTTCACATCGATAACATGCCAGTAGAAAGTGTAATTGAGCACAAAACATTAGGCCTAATCCTTTATATAAACCTAACCTTTAATTCCCACGTTCAAGCGCTCATTAAACAAACAGCGAAAAAAGTCTGCCAAAATTAAAAACTTCCTTGATGAGGACACAAGGAAACTATTCTATACTTCTCATATACAGACACAGTTTGACTACTGCTCTACAATCTGGGACGGTTGTTCTAATTCAAACACCAAGTGACTTTACTCACTCCAGAAACGGGCCATGAGTCTAATTTATAGCAAACATTTATCTGACAATCCTAGCCTGTATAAACGCCTTCAGTTACTACCACTCCCCAATCGCCTGCTTTTCAATAAAGCTAAACTAATTCACAAAATCCTGCATCGGAATGCCCCAAATTACCTTTGGCCATTGTTTAAATATAATGCTAGACACAGTAAATGTTTAAATATATTACACATTCCGAAGCCTAGGATTGACTTATACAAAACAAGCTTAACGTACTCTGCAACTCAGCTGTGGAACAATCTTCCACAAGAAATCAAAGACATCACCAATCCCTATTCATATAACCGCAAATTATTCGAACACTATCTCAATACTTCAACAAGTGAATCGGTACAATTATCTTGGAACAGTTATAACATCTGATGGGAGATGCCTTGAAGAGATTAGAACAAGAATCGCCATGGCGAAAGTAGCCTTTAGCAAGATGAAAAACATTCTGACCAATAAGAAGATGTCAATTGAAACGAGAAAAAGAGTGTTGAGGGGATACATAGAGCCTGTTCTTTTGTATGGATGTGAAACTTGGACAATGAGCAGTCAAGCTGAAAAGCATCTGATGGCTGCAGAAATGTGGTTTCTGAGGAAAATGCAAAGAATACCATGGACAGACAGAAAAACCAATGACCAAGTACTACAGGAGACAAATGAACATCGTAAACTGATTAGAGAAATTAGACGCAGACAGTCAACATTTTTTGGACATGTTATGAGAAGAAATGGATTGGAGAACTTAGTGACAACTGGCAAGATCGAGGGGAACAGACCAAGAGGAAGACCGAGAGGAAAATACCTGGATGGCTTGGCCACATGGCATGGACGAGACAGGAACACTGAGCTGATCCACGACACTGGTGATCGAGTGAAATCGCGAGTCATGACCGCCCACGCTTTCCGGCATGGCACATGATTGATTGATTGATCTCAATACGGATTAACTTCCCCCTTAATAATAGAGATAATAATAATAATAACAAAACCCTAGTATAACAGCCAGTCCCCTTTTGGTAGGCCAGTATATTCCACATGGCTAATAACAAGTGTCAGACCATTATCTAATATTACTGTGTCGTGTAGTTTAGATGTTCGCATTTTGCCCATGCCTTTATAATGCATATCTTTTATATTGTTGCTGTTCTCTGTTAGCCTTGAATGATGTGTGAATGAAATAATGTATGAAAGAGAGTGATAGAAGGGCAGAATGTTAGACGGGCCTGCGTGCCCAATTCTTAACCCTTTGAAAATAAAGTTTGTTCGTTCGTTCGTTCGTTCGTTCTGTCTCATACTCACTCTCTCACTCACATTCTTTCTCATTCACTCTCTCACCCACTCTTTCACTCACACAGTGTAAAATGATAGTGAAAAAATGGTAGTAGGTGACTTATGGAGGCATATAGTCGGTATGAAGTAAGTATTGAAAGAGTTTTCGGTTGAATGTGTAGGGACTCATTGGCGTTTTCAGATCTGGTGGAAGGCTATTCCACAAGTGAGCACCAGAATACGCGAGACATGTTTTGTATAAGTCCAATCTAGGCTTAGGAACCTGTAATAAATTTAAGCGCTTGCTGTTCATTGCATTAGATTGAAGTAACGGTAGAAGATACTCTGGGGTATTTTCAGATATAATTTTATTCACTAATTTGGCTTTGTTAAAAAGGAATCGCTTTCGAAGTGGTAGAAGTCTTAGATGACTATATAAGTTATTACTTTCAACGTGCTTTATGCCAGAAACTAGACGTATAGCGCGGTTTTGAAGCGAACACAGTCGTTTCATATTAGATTTAGGGCACCCATCCCAGACTGTGGAACAATAGTCGAGAGGTGATTGGATATAGCATGCATAGAATATTTTTCGTGTGCTTTCATCCAAGAAGTGCTGAATTTTAGTAAGTTGGTAAACTTTTTGTGCTATTCTCTTGGTGAGGACGTGAACATGAGAGCTCCAGTTTAGATGTCTGTCAATTAAAAGACCTAATGTTTTGTGTTCATTTACATTAACTATAGGTAACGTGTCCACGTGGAGATCGAGCGGTGCCCCAGTTATGGCTAGGGTCTGTAGTTTTTGTCTGGTCGTTATTAGCATGGATTTGGTTTTGTCGATGTTAATAATCATGCGGTTTTCATTGCTCCATCTACTAAGGTTATCAAGTTCGTTTTGCAAAGAGCTCTCTAAGTCACTAAGGTTTTCTTGACTAGTGTATATAGTGCAGTCGTCTGCAAATAGGTCACACGAAGTATTGAGATATAAAGGAAGATCGTTAATATAAACTGCAAAAAGCAGCGGACCTAGTATTGAGCCCTGAGGCACACCAATATTAAGTTGTGTGGGTCTTGATAGACAGTTATTGAAGGACACTACTTGTTGTCTGTCGGATAAAATTGATGTAATTAGGTTCACCATACTGGTGCTAGTCTTCATTTGTTTGAATTTTCTAATTAAAATATCATGATCTACCATATCAAAGGCCTTTTTAAAGTCTACAAATACTGCTCCACAAATGTTGCCATTGTTGATACAAAGATGCCAGTTATCGGTCATTTTTGTTAGGGCACTATGGCAAGAATATTTAGGTCGAAACCCAGATTGACTGTCAATTATTAGATCGTTGTTAATTAAATGGTGTAATGTTATTTTATGTATGTGTTTTTCTAATGGCTTTGATAGCGACGTTAGTAAGGATATAGGTCTATAATTACCCAAGACGCTATTATCAGTTGAGCCATTTTTAAGTAGAGGATAAACTTTAGCAATTTTAAAGGCAGATGGAAAGTAGTTTTTGGACAGGCACTGATTATATATGAACGTCAAGGACTCACTAATAATTGGTGCAGCACAGCGAAGAATTTTATTACTGATACCATCTAGGCCTTCTGAATTTGTTGCTTTGAGCTTTGAGAGATATTTATACACTTCTGCAACAGACATCAAGGGAATCTCAGGGGGAATATTTCTAGAGCATTTCTCTTCACAGAATGATGACAGTGAGCTTAAATTACAAGCTGAGTCTGGTATTGAGGACTTTAGAATCTCTATTTCTGATTGAAAGAAGCAACTGAAATAGTTATAGTGCTCGGTATTGCTGACTCTGAAGGGTGTTTCTTGTTGGTTAGCGAGTTAATAGCCTTCCATATATATTTATCTACAATTAAATTTTTGAAATGATCTTTCTTTATCCTACGAATTTCATATTTAACTTTATTTCTTAGTATGCGATAATTGATAAAATCTTTATTTTTGTGCGCTGTATCTCGTTCTCTCATGATTTCGCGAACTTCACGAGTCACCCATGGAGATTTATGTTGATTCTTCACTCGAACTTCTTTAACTGGCACATGTTTATCAAACACACTGTAGACTGTCTTTGTCCAGTAAGCTAGTGCATCATCCGGATCAGGAAGTTGGTAAACATGTTCAAGGGCTGCATTTTTTAAGTCGTCTAAAAATAAACTTTGGATGAGAGCTTTTAGATTTCTAAATTTGATGATTAAATGTTTATTTTTAGGAGATTTGAACCCAGTTTTCGACCATTACATTGGCACCTTTCCGTCTTGACAGACGATAGTTTGGTACATTGTGCTTCAAAAAGGCTTAATAACTACGATCCATGGCGGTGGCGAGTGTGGCTGGTAAGGCCAATTCTTGCTGCAAATGTTTGCCCACAGTAGGTGCATGTGAAAACATGGTCATTTCCACCATTTTGCACCATCTTACGTCTCTCACGCTCTGTGTGTGCTTTATCTTCAATCATTTTCTCCTTTGCCTTTATTCCATTTCTGATAGTTGCCCTCCATGCAACACGTTCAGCGGCGACGTGCTCCCAATGTGCATTATCAATGCCTGTATCAATCATGTCCCGCTTACACACATCTTTGTATCGTAGTAGAGGCCGACCCTGAGATCTCCTACCCGTCTGTAATTCACCAAAAAAGATGTCCTTTGGTATTCTACCATCATCCATCCTCCTAACGTGTCCTATCCATCTAAGTCTACGAAGACTGAGCATGGAATACACCGTCACACAACCTGATCTTTCCAATACTTCAGTATTTGTGATTTTGTCTTGCCACTTAATACCAAGTATTCTTCGCAGACACCGCATATGAAAGCTGTTTAAACGTTTCTCTTGGCGTGAGTAAGTTGTCCAGGTTTCACTGCCATAAAGAAGAGTACTAAGGACACAGGCTTGGTAGACGAGGACTTTTGTTTTGGCAGTAAGCTTCCTGTTCTCCCAGACTCTTTTTGCTAACATGCTCATTGTTGTTGCTGCCTTGCCAATCCTGATGTTGATTTCCTGATCGAGGGATAATTTGCTATTTACCTCTGATCCTAGATATGTAAAATGGTCTACTATCTCCAGTTCGGCGTCGTCAATAAAGATTGATGGTACACCATGTGCACCTTGTGACATAATCTGTGTCTTCTTTTTGTTAATTGTTAAACCAAATTCAGAACAAGCATTGGAGAATGCAGATAGTAGATGTTGTAATTCTTCCTCAGAGTGGGTCGTAATCGCAGCATCATCCGCAAAAAGCAACTCTCTGATTAGTACCCTGCTAATTTTGGTCTTGGCCTTCAATCTCTGAGCATTATAGAGGCCACCATCTGAACGTGAGTGACGGTATATACCGTCATCCTGATCACGAAAGGCATATTTCAGTAGAAGTGAAAAGTATATCCCAAAGAGGGTGGGGGGTAGTACACAACCTTGCTTAACTCCACTCTTGATTTCAAATTCTTCTGAAGTTGAGCCATCAAACTTGATTATACCCTTCATGCCTGTGTGGAACGATTCCACAATGGACAGAAGAGTTGGTGGGCAGCCAATCTTCTTTAGTGCTTTGAACAGACCCTCACGACTGACCAAATCGAATGCCTTTGTGAGGTCGATGAAGGCAATAAACAGTGGCTGATTTTGTTCCCGGCATTTTTCTTGCATCTGTCGCAATGAGAATATCATATCAATGGTAGACCGGTTCTGACGGAAGCCGCACTGTGATTCGGGGTAGACTTGATCTCCCAGGACTTGAAGTCTGTGCAGGACAATTCTGGCAAATACTTTCCCAACAATACACAGAAGTGAGATACCCCTATAGTTGTTACAGTCGCTCCGATCTCCCTTGTTCTTGTACAGCGTTATGATGTTTGAATCTTTGAAATCCTGTGGGACTTGTCCTTCTCGCCAGCATAGCTCTATTAGCTGGTGGATCTGTAGAGCGAGTGTGTCTTGCCCACTCCTGATTACCTCTATTGGAATCCCATCCTTACCTGGAGCCTTGCCAGATGCAAGCTCCTTTATAGCACACTTAACTTCTGTTATAGTGGGAAGTGTGTCCAGGTGGTCAAGAGTTGGCAGGGCCTCTATGGCGTTGAGGGCATCATCCGCTAGCTTGGTCTCACTTGAGTAAAGTTCTAAATAGTGCTCGACCCATCTATCCATCTGCTGTTTCTTATCAGTGATGATTTCTCCAGCCAAGGTTTTCAGCGGTGCACTTCTTTTGATCATTGGACCACAGGCTTTCTTTATCCCTTCATACATGCTTCTGATGTTTCCCTTATCACTTGCGATTTGAATGGACTCACATAACTTGATCCAATAGTCATTCGCACACTGCCTGGCAGCCTTTTGTACAGTCCTTCCTCGGACAGTCCTTTTTGGCAGTCCTTCCTCGCTTGCTTCAGCTCACTCAGAGTGTTACGCGTTGGTCTTTCCTTGTTTCTTAAGAGAGCTATCTTCTTTTTATCAATCAAGGGCTGCAGTATCTGGCTGTTTGCCGCAAACCAGTCCTGCCTCTTATGATCCACAGTGCCGTAAACCCCTACCGCTGTTTTATAAATAGTTTCCTTAAGTTTACTCCATTTATCATTTACTATACAACTTTCTGATGTATCATTGAAAGCGTCTTCAAGTTGCTGTTGAAATTCAAAGCACTTTCCAGGATCGTTAGTGTTAGTAATATTAATCCTGGGGCTAGACTTGTGTTTAGCTGTGTAGATTCTCTTTGGTCTCAGTCTAACCCTTGCAACAACCAAAGAATGATCTGTATCACAGTCAGCACTGTGGTAACTTCGAGTTAATGATGTATGGTTCAGATGTTGTCTCCGTGTGATAATGAAGTCCAGCTGATGCCAATGGCCGGATCTTGGATGTTTCCATGTGACCTTATGCATCTCTTTTGTTTTAAAAAAGGAGTTTGTAATACATAGGTCATTTCTAGTGCAATGCTCCATCAGCCTTTGCCCATTATCATTCATGCGACCGAATGTTGTATTTTCCAAGGCACACTGGCCATGAACTCGAGTCCTTGCCCACACGAGCATTGAAATCACCGAGCATATAAATGTAGTCGGATTTTGGAACTGCCTTGATCGCAGAGTCTAGCTGCTCATAGAACGTATCCTTCACATCATCAGAGGAAGCGAGTGTCGGTGCATATGCAGTGAGAATGGTGGCAAATCCACAAGAGGTTGCCAAGCGCAGTGATAATAATCTTTCATTACCTCCAGCTGGGATATCAATCATTCCCAGTAGCGAATTCTTCACTGCAAAGCCCACACCATGTTGCCTTTTTTCTGCCTGCCCTCTTCCCTTCCAAAAAAAAGGTGTAATTGTTTTCCCTGAGTGACCCTTCCTCAGCGAGGCGAGTCTCCTGCAGGCCAGCAATATCAATGTTAAGACGATTGAGTTCAGCATCAATCACAGCCGTTTTTCTCACATCGTCAATATTTGTCAAGTCAGTGGAAAATCCTGGACACATGGTTCTCACATTCCAGGTTGCAAGCCGTAGCTTGAGGTTTCTATTAGTACCTGGTGCATTGGTTTTACAGCCTGCGATTCAGATTTTGTCCTAGCCCCAAGCACCCATTGAAGCAAGCAGGCTGTGGCGGATCAGCACCCAATTGGCTGGGGGCTGCCCAGCTTGAGGCGGGCGGTAGCTGATCAGTGACACCTGTAGGTGTCTCCCACCGTCAGAGGCAACGCGTGGCGCCCCATGTCTACGCCAACTGACAAGGACTTATAACCCGTAACAGTTGCCTCTCGCTTTGATTCCGAGACCGGTTAAGACCAGGGATGGAGTTATTGCCTCTCCATAGCACAAAGCCTGGGCTAAAATAAAGAAACCATGTGTTGCCCATGCAGCATGATCCCTCTCTCGGCCTGCCTAGTTCACTCCAGAGGAAGGTTGACACCTATAATCTGGAACAAGACAAGCTGCAGAAGCTGCCGGATCAGCAAAGAAATGCTCTAACTGTCCGCCTGTCGGAGCTTCGATCCTAGACCAGCTGCCAACCAAGGCTTAGGGCCTGGTCTGCCCTGCCATGACTTATTTTGTCTTTGGGTTGCATTTCCTCGCACCAGGATAAGTCTAGTACCCTCCCAATTGCGCTTTTCCGCCCGAAGCCGTTGGCACAATGTGGGGTGTCGGGTTTGGTAAGCGCCGCCCAACTTTCGGCGCTGACAGAAAGCAGGTAGTACCGTCTACTGTCCTACGGTAGCTCAGTCATATCTGACTAAGACCTGACTTGTTTTCGACCACGTACAACATATTGGGTAATGGTCACTAACTGCACTAACAGAAACAGAACATTCGATAATATTAACTGGACAAGTAACATATATATGATCAATTATAGTTGAGGAGGTGCCTGTAACCCTTGTGGGACGGTTTATTAGTTGTTTGAAATCGTAAGATAGAATGATATCGTCCCATGTCTGGTTGGATTTAGTAATATCTATGTTAAAGTCACCTAATATCATGACTTCTCTACCTTCTGTAAACACTCTATCCATCATTGTAGTGAAACAGTCATACCAACTGTACCCAGCACACGGATTCCGATATAGGTATCCAATGAGAAACGGTTGCTGACTGGCTGGCTTCACCTCAAACCAAATACATTCTATCTCTACTGACTCGAGATCACTTCTACGGGAGCAGTTGAGAGAATTGGAAATGTATACAGCGATACCTGTCTCTAATTTTTGATTTGCGTCTCTTCGAATTACTTTAAACCCCTTAAGAGTGATTTCAGAGTCGGTTATTTTGTCATTGAGACGACTTTCTGTGATTCCAAACACATGGAATTGTTTGCACAGTATTACCGAAAGCTCAGGTAATTTATTGAGCAAATGACAGCTGTTGACATGGCCTATACGTAGGCCATCTTTGTGGAGCCACTGATCGTGATTGGCGAACATTGCACGATGAAAGGATGATGTCGCTTGCGGTAGAAAATTTCAGAGTTTTTGAAACTTTATTTAGTAGTAGTTAAGACTTTGAGAGAGAGAGAGAGAGAGAGAGAGAGAGAGAGAGAGAGAGAGAGAGAGAGAGAGAGGAGAGAGAGAGAGAGAGAGAGAGAGAGAGAGAGAGAGTTGAGCCCACGCAGGTCATCTAACATGCTGCTCCATATTTTTTGTGTATTCTCATTTTCATATTATCACTTTGAATGCCACTTGATTTTAACATGCATAAAATTAACACATGTATATTACTGTAGCATGAGTGGGAGAGTTAGTGAGAGAGAGAGAGAGAGAGAGAGAGAGAGAGAGAGAGAGAGAGAGAGAAGTCTCTCTCTCTCTCTCTCTCTCAAAGTCTTGAGCGCACGCATGTCATGTAACATTCTTAGAATGGAAGTGGAGGCAGTCATTGCGGTTCTCCGCTGGATGGAGAATACGACACACACACACACACACACACACATCGTGATTGTAACTGACTCAGAAAGCATGCTGACGAGGGTGAGGACGGGCAGACTTCGTGCGGAGTGGCTTGCTTCGCTTCGGAGGTCACGGGTGACAAGCATCGCCTGGATCTTTTCTCCAGGGCATGCCGGTGTGCTGGGAAATGAACAGGCAGACAGATTGGCTGGCTCTGCAGAACTTGGTGGAGTATTGATACATGACAAGGCAGACGTGGTTGCGGCCTTGTGGGAGCACGTGCACACCTCGGAGGAGCAAATGGATTACCAAGGTCTGGCAAGAATGAGACAACGAGGAGTGACGAAGGGATCTGGCCGACGCTCGATGCTCAGAGGAAAGGCGAGACGGACTTATAATCAGATTGCTACTGGTACTATTAGTGTTGGAACTCTTCGCTGGCTGCTAAGGATGGGGACGGAGCACTTATGGGAATGCCCCGAATGCTGTGATGTCGATTCCTAAATCTATCAATCAATCAATCATGTCATGTAACATACTATTCCATATTTTTATGCATTCTCATCTTTCATATTACGAGGTATCATTTTGTATGCCACTTG
Source organism: Cepaea nemoralis (assembly GCA_014155875.1). Lineage (NCBI taxonomy): Eukaryota > Metazoa > Mollusca > Gastropoda > Stylommatophora > Helicidae > Cepaea > Cepaea nemoralis. Next base: position 65,594 of record JACEFZ010009169.1, read on the forward strand.
ATTGTCCTGTAACATGCCATTCCATATTTTTTTCTCTGCATTCTCATCTTTCATATTATCATTTTGTATGCCACTTGATTTTATCATGTATAATATAACATTACTGTGATGTGAATGAGAGAGTTAGTGAGTGGGAGAGAGAGAGACAGAGAGAGAGAGAGAGCGAGAGGGAGAGAGAGAGAGAGAGAGAGAGAGAGAGAGAGAGAGAGAGAGAGAGAGAGAGAGAGAGAGAGAGAGTTGAATTGCATCACTAATTTTTACGCTACACAATGTATATGTACAATTTTTTCTCCACTTCTTACAATTTTTGCGAGAATGCTCACGACAATCATCAGTGTCTCAACTGTGTGTAAAGTGTGGGAGTTTGTTCTTATTAGTTTCAGTGATCATGTTTGTGTGTAGATGAGAGGATGTTTGTGTGGGTGTGTATGTGAGGGATGTGTGTGGGGGTGTGGGGAATTATGTGTGGAGGGGTTGCATGTGGGGGATGTGTATGGGTTGATGGGGTGATGTGTGGATGGGTGAAGGGATGTGTATTCGGTTAGGGATGTATGTGTGTGTGAGGGATGTGTGTGTGTGTGTGTGGGGGGGGGGATATTTGGGAGGATTATTGGAAGAATGTGGGTGTTGGTGGGTTGGGGGTGTGGGAAGAGAATGTGTATTTGGGTCGGTGAATGGGTGTGTAGGAGATTGTATGGGTTGGGGGATGGGTGTGTAATGGGTGTGGGGGATGAGTGTGGGGGGGGGGTGGTCTGTGAATGGAATATGTTTGTGTGGGTGGGAGTGTGTAAGTGTGGATGGGGTAAGTGTGAGTGGGTGGAGGATGTATGTGTGGGTGGTGAGGATGTTTGTAGGTGGGGGATGTGTGAGTGGGTGAGAGATGTGTGGGCGGGGATGTGTATGAGGAATGCATGTGGGGGGTATGTGTGTGTCGGGGGAATGTGTTTATGGGTGGAGATTTGTGTGGGAGGGGAGATGTGTGAGAGGTGGGGGAGGTGTGGGATGTGCAGGTGGGTGATGTATGTATGTGAGGATGGGGGATGTGTGTTTGGCTGGGTGGTTGGGGTGTGTGTGGGTGGGAGAGTAGATGAGAGATGCATGTGTTGATGGGCGGGTGGGTGATGTGTGGGTGTGAGTGGTTGATGGATGAGTACGTGAGTGGGTGGATTTGTGTGAGAGATGAGTGTATGGTTGGGGGATGTGTGTGTTTGTGGGAAGATGTGTGTGAGCGGCGTATGTGTGTGGGTGGGGTATATGTGGGTGGTGGGGTGTATGTGGGTGGGAGGTGTGTGTTTTATGGGTGTTTATGTGTGGGGGATATGTGTGGGCAGGTGGGGAGATGTGTTTGTGGGTGGGGATTTTTGTATAGGTGGGGGATGTGTAGTTGAGAGGTGGCGGATATTGGGTGGGTGAGTGGGTGTAGGTTGGCTGATATGTGTGTGGGTGAGTGGGGAAAATTGTGAGGGTACGGGATGTATGTGTGGATAGGTGCGGGATGTGTGGGTTGACGGGGGTATGTGTGTGTAGTTTTGTGATGTGTGTTTTGCTGGGTGGTTACGGGTGTGTGGGTGGGTGGTGGAGAATATGTGGGTGTATTTGTGCGTGTCGGTTATGGGATGCGTGGGGGATGTATGTGTGGGTAGGGAAATGTGTGTGGGTGGGGGATCAGTGGTTGGGTGGCGGCATGTATGTTTGCCTGAGTCTGTGTGAGTGCGTGGAGGTATGTGTGGGTGGGTGGGGTGTAGTGGGTGGGGGATGTGTGGGTGGCTGAGGGATGTGTGGGTGGCTGCGGGGTGTAAGGGTGGATGGGGGATGTGTCTCACAACATTGCAATATGCACTGTTTATGTTTACAACTTTCATTTGACAATTCCCCCCCCCCCCATGTGAATGTACCATGCGTAATATGCATTGTTTATGCTTACAAAATCCATTTGACAATGTTTTTTTTCCTATGTAAATGTAACATGCACATTTGATGAATGAAAGATGAGTGCTCGAAAGGACCGAATGTAAGACGGGCCTGCGTGCCCAATTTGTTACCCTTTTAAAATAAAGTTTTTTCGTTCGTTCGTTCGTTCATTTCCCTTATCACTTGCGATTTTAATGCACTCACATAATGTGATCCAATAATCATTTGCACACTGCCTGGCAGCCTTTTGCACACCCTACTAGCTTGCCTTAGCTCATTCAGAGTGTTACGCGTTGGTCTTTCCTTGTTTCTTAAGAGAGCTATCTTCTTCTTATCAATCAAGAGCTGCAGAGTCTCGCTGTTTGCCGCAAACCAGTCCTGCCTCTTATGATCCACAGTGCCTTAAACCCCTACGGCAGTTTTATAAAGAGTTTCCTTAAGTTGACCCCACTTTTCATTTACTGTGCAATTTTCTGGTGTATCAGTGAAAGCGTCTTCAAGCTGCTGTTGAAACCGAAAGCACTTTTCAGGATCGTAAGTGTTAATAATATTAATCCTGGGGCTAGATTTGTGTTTAGCTATGTAGATTCTCTTTGGTCTCAGTCTAACCCTTGCAACAACCAAAGAATGATCCGTATCACAGTCAGCACTGTGGTAACTTCGAGTCAATGATATATGGTTCAGATGTTGTCTCCGTGGGATGATGAAGTCCAGCTGGTGCAAAATGGCCGGATCTTGGATGTTTCCATGTGACCTTATGCATCTCTTGTGTTTTAAAAAAGTTTGTAATACATAGGTCATTACTGGTGCATTGCTCCAGCAGCCTTTGCCCATTTTCATTCATGCGACCGATGTTGTATTTTCCAAGGCACACATGCCATGAGCTCGAGTCCTTGCCCACACGAGCATTGAAATCACCGAGCATATAAATGTAGTCAGATTTTGGAACTTCCTTGATCACGGAGTCTAACTCCTCATAGAATGAATCCTTCACATCATCAGAGGAATAGAGTGTCGGTGCATATGCAGTAATAATTGTGACAAAACCACAAGACGTTGCCAAACGCACGGATAATAGTCTTTCATTTCCTCCTGCTGGAATTTCAATCATTCCCAGTAGCGAATTCTTCACTGCAAAGCCCACACCGTGTTGCCTTTTTTCTGCCTGCCCTCTACCCTTCCAAAAAAAGGTGTAATTGTTTTCCCTGAGTGACCCTTCCTCAGCGAGGCGAGTCTCCTGCAGGCCAGCAATATCAATGTTAAGACGATCAATCACAGCCGTTTATCTCACATCGTCAATATTGGTCAAGTCAGTGGAAAATCCTGGACACATGGTTCTCACTTTCCAGGTTGCAAGCCGTAGCTTGGGGTGTTTATTTTTCTTTTTATTTGTACCTGGTGCGTTGGTTTTACAGCCTGCGATTCAGATTTTGTCCTAGCCCCAAGCACCCATTGAAGCAGGCAGGCTGTGGCGGATCAGCACCCAATTGGCCGGGGGCTGCCAAGCTTGAGGCGGGCGGTAGCTGATCAGTGACACCTGTAGGTGTCTCCCACCGTCAGAGGCAACGCGTGGCGCCGCATGTCTATATTGCAGATATAGACAATTTCATACAAAGATAACATTGCAGACACAGGCACATTTCATACAAGAGGCAACATTGCAGATATAGACAATTTCATACAACAGATAACATTGCAGATACAGGCACATTTCATACAAAAGCAACATTGCAGATATAGACAATTTCATACAACAGATAACATTGCAGATACAGGCACATTTCATACAAAAGCAACATTGCAGTTATAGACAAAACAGCAAACATAGAAGAGACAACATTGTCGATATTGAAACATTTCAAGCGAACAAAAGAAGAAGCGAAATCACCAGACACACCTACCGACTATTGCTCCTCCTGTATAGCCGGCTACCCCACGCCTTCCATTGCATGTTAATGACAAATATAAATACAAAGTTAGAAGTATAAAAGCTTTGTGCGGAAAATTTGCAAACCCTTTCCTGTTTATCTAAGATCTCCTTGAATTCCAATTGCTATTGGAACTATTGGTGTTGGAACTTTTCGCTGACAGTTGAGGATGGGGACAGAGCGCTTATGGGAATGCCCCGAATGCTATGATGTCGATTATTAAATCAATCAATCAATCAATCAATCAATCAATCCTTGAATGCCAGTGCTCACTTAACTAGGGGAAGGTTTGGAACAAACAAGGTACACAATCAAATCAACAAGTATTATAATGTCAGGTCTTAGTCAGATATGACTGAGCTACCGTATAACAGTAGACTCTACTACCTGCTTATGTTAGCGCCGAATGTTGGGCGGCGCTTACCAAACCCGACACCGCACATTGTGCCAAGGGCGGAGCGCAACTGGGAGGTTACAAGCCTGACCATAGTTCGAGAAACTGCAACATAAAGACTAACTGTCATGTCAGGGCAGACCAGGCCCTAAGCCTTGGTTGGCAACTGGTCTAGGATCGAAGCTCCGACAGGCGGACAATTAGAGTATTGCTTTGCTGATCCGGAAGCTTCTGCAGCTAGTCTTGTTCTAGGCGTATTGGTGTTACATTTTCCTTTGGAGTAAACTATACAGGTAGAGAGAGAGAGATAGTAATAATAATAATAATAATAATAATAATAATAATAATAATAATAATAATAAGTCTTTATTTTCAAAGGGTTAAGAATTGGGCACGCAGGCCCGTCTGAGAGAGAGAGAGAGAGAGAGAGAGAGAGAGAGAGAGAGAGAGAGAGAGAGAGAGAGAGAGAGAGAGAGAGAGAGATCATGCTGCATGGGCAACACATGGTCTCTAAACTCAGCCCAGGCTTTATGTTATGGAGAGGTATAACTCCAATTTACAAACTATCGTCTGTCGAGATGGCAATGTGCTAGTCATAATGTAAATTTCCATTCATTGAGCACTGACATTGCTGAAGATGCAACTAACCAAAACTAAAATCACACGGTAAAATTAGAATAGCGATATATTCTCCTTCCATCCAAATAGACAGTTCACATGTGAAGATATGCTATCCTTTGGCGCTGAACCAGTTAAACAAGACTGTGCATCAACTTTAAGTATTGTTATAAACCCTATGCTAACAATGTCAAACTTGGACATTAAGTATGGTTATAAACCTTATGCTAACAATGTCAAACCTGGACATTAAGTATTTTTATAAACCCTATTCTACCAATGTCAAATTTGGACATTATTCAAATCACACTCACGCAACATCAACACGTGTGAGATGAGATGCCTGAGGAGAGCCGCCAACTTAACAATCCGAGACCGAGTAAGAAATGCTGTTATCAGACAGACAGTGGGATCAACACCTTGTGCCACATTTATTGAAAGACAGAAAATTAACTTGTTCGGCCATCTCGTTAGAATGCAACACCATCAATTACCAGAACTGCTACATGAATGAACATCTGCTATGAAAGCAAGAGGACGCCCGAGAAGAAAATGCGTTGACGACATGAAAGAAATTCTACGAATGACAAACTGTTGTAACATGAAGCAAAGTACAAACATCAGACAGACAATAAACAGAGACTCGGCGTAGGTAGAATTAATCGTCATGAATTGAAACAAATTAGGACAAAACGTTGTGAAATGAAACAAAATGGGACAAACTGTCGTGACATGAAAATAAAGTGAGACTCACAAAGAAGAACCCCACAAAAGACAGATATAACTCGTACTAGGACAAACCGTGTGCTAAACCGTCGTGAACTGACTCATTGTGTGTCAAGCCGTCGTGAACTGAAGCAAAGTCCAAGAGAAGAGACACCCACAAGACAAGAGACAAGACAATGCAGCCACACCATCGGTGACGTAAGCTACAAAGCCAGAGAGTAGACAGAAGAAAGATGAAAGAGAACATTTGAATAACAAACCCCAAAGTAAGACTAACATGCCAAGGAAAAGAGTCATATCAAACATATTAAACTCACAATCTCAAGTCAACAAACCACTTCACAACAACTTGACAGAGTCCTTTGGTCTGCTAAGTACAGGAGACATTAACACCAGTCTCCGATCCTTGGGAGAGCAATGATTAAATTCATGTCTTAACCTGCAACAGATGTGTCGCTTAAACCATTGGCGTATGTTGTCATCTGTCACACCTATTTCAATGACGCATATAACCGTGTGAGAAAGACGGCACCTAGAGTTTCATTCGTTTCTTCCTAAACGAAAAGAAAGTAATTTAAATATTAATAACATATTTGGGAAAAGACCAAGTGGGCAGGTCAGCTTTGCAAGAGTGAGTTACTTAGTTGCATATCCTTTACAGGACGTAGCAGTCAACCCCAGAATTGTTTGGCTGCTTTGTGATTTCTTGGCAAATTTACGTTCAGTAGTTTGCCATTGCTTTCCGAACGACCGGCACTCATACCATTGTATGAAACACCAGCGCAAGGCGGCCTTCTTCCAAATCCCCAGCAGCACTTTCGAACGCGGTTTGCGAGATTACGAATCGCGCCCGTAAACCCTTAGCCACAGAGCCTTGCAGAGTACATTCCTTAAAAAATTTGAAAACATATAGGCACGACCAGGTCAAGGACACAGACAGATCAGCTTTGTAAGAGTAGAATCCTAAAGAGATCGAAAACATATATACAGCCATGATTAGGACACGTCAGGTCAGATGGCAAATGTAGAATCATAAACAGATTCTTCGAGAATCCCTGTACATAAAACGTCAAATTCGGCTGGTACGGAACATTTGGTGATAGGCAATCATAGAGTTAAAAACGCGGTTTTCCCCATTAACCTGAGCTCTAAGTTTCACCGGCTCTGTGACGAAAAATGCAATTCGTAACCCCGCTTACCGCGTTCGAAACACAGCTGCGGGAAATTTGGAAGCAGACTGCCTTGCGTTGCTTTCCATACAATGGTTTGAGTGCCGGTTGTTCAAACAGTAATGGCAAACTACTGAACGTAAACTTGCCCAGGAATCACAAACAGCACAATACCAGCTGGGGTTGACTGCTTACGTCCGATAAAGGATATGCAACTAACTTTGTTATTCGACAAACGATAAATGAGTGCTCAAATATATCGAAGCATGATATATTAGTCGATTCCAGTCGCTACCATGAAAACATGAGAACTTCCTGCTAGGTGTTGTGTTGACTTACGTGGATATAGCGTTCCAAACATTTGCACAATATTGCACGATGTACACCATATTTCAGCCAAAGAAACACTCATTTTTGTTACATCAGCAATGAATGAATCACCGAAAACCGAGAAATAGATTGTGAGCTTTACTAAAACACGATTACAAGAAACAAATTGGACGTGCGGCCAAAGCCTTCGTCAGCACAGAACAAACAAACACAAACCGACACAAAACTACATGAAACACACTACATGACAATATTAAGGGTACTTATCTGAATCTGTATCCTAGCTTGGATTGACTGTCGACTGACACGCTATCGACGGCTGTCAGTGGATTGTGTCTTTTTGTCACATCACACGATATACAGGTAGGCCCCGGTTAACGTCGGGGTTACGTTCTTGGAGAACGCAACGTTAAGTGAAACGAAGTATAGCGAAACACTATTTCCCATTGAATTAAATGAAATACAGTGTATTGTGTACCACAGTAATGTTTATTTTGATGGCTGATGATATTTATTGGCTAAATAGAGGTGGGTTGGAGGGTAAGTGGTAGAGTTATTGGGACGTAGAGGCATTAAATTCTGCCTCTTCATCTGAGGATGAAACTGTAACCTCTTCCAGCCTCTTTTCCTGGCTCTTTTCTGCTTGAACAAAACATGAGTCCAATGTCTGCTGCACAGTAACCATCTTCCTCAATATCAGCACTCGCCACTTCACCTGTTGTCTGAATGTTGTGCAGGTATGAACGCTTCCTAGAGCGTTCATACCAACCACGACTCGCTCTAAACACTATCATCGGCACTACTAGTACTGCTCTCACCCGCTTTCTTTGCTAGATCTTCATAGAGAGACTTTGCTTTCTCTTGGATAACCATCTTGCTCACAGGCATATTCCGTTGGTTCTGGTCTTCAATCCAGGCTTCCAATAGTGCTTCCATGTTCTCCATAAGAATACTTCTGGTACAAGTGATGTTGGAAGCACTCAAAGGGGATACGTTTTTAGCACTCTCTTTGATTTTGTCAGCACCTGCATGAATTGTCCTTACCGTCGTTGGAGGTAAACCATTGACTTTACCGATATCAATAGCCCGATCGCCAGCCTCAAAACGACGTTATGGCGAAACGTAGCGACGTGAAGTGAAATTAGTCCCCTATGTGACAACGACGTTATAGCGAAATGACGTATACCGAGGCGACGTATAGCGGGGCCTACCTGTATAACTCTGCAGTATGCACCTGACGAGATGCAGTTAAATATTTCAGGCAAGACATCGTGCAAGCTTTTGTTTTTGGTGTCTGTGTTTAAATTCAGTAAGGGAATATGTTGTTTTGAATACTCATCATATCAAGAAGGGAGAAAACCAGAAATAAAGAAATCAGGACTAAAGTGGGCACAAAAACAGCGCTAGATTTCATTAGAAAACAGCAGATGAGATGGTTCGTACACATAACTAGGCTACAAACTAACAGTATACAACAACAAGCAATGATTTACAAACCAAACTGAAGAAGGGGCCGAACATGAAAACCATGGACAGTCCAATGAAATCTCGATAAATGAAGCCCATACACGGGGAATCTCCCACGGCTCTTTACGCTTCACCTCGAAAAGGCAAGATATAAGAGGAAACAGATGAGATGGTGGTGATGTTGATAATAATGATGATTGGATGAGATTATGATTAGATGAGAAGATGATGAGATGAGAATCGATAATCAAAGGAGATGATGATGATGATGATGATGATGATGATGATGACGATGATGATGATGATGATGATGAGATGAGACGATGATGAGATGGTAATGAGATTACATGATGATTATGAGATATTTATGATGATGATTATGGGATGAGATAATGAGATTAAATTATGATAATGAGATGATAATGAGATCAGATGATAATGTGATCATAAATAGATGAGGCGATATTAAAATGTGATGATGATGAGACAGTAATGAGAGGAGATGATGATGAGATGATAATGAAATGAGATGAGTCGATGATGAGATCAGATGATGTTGATGATAATGATCACGATGAGTTGATGATGATGAGATGAGGTGATGATGACATTGATGATGATGATACTAAGATAATAATGAGATGATAATGAGATCAGTAGATGATAATAATAAGATGAGAAACTGAACGAATGAACGAATTTTATTTTCAAAGAGTCTCAATTTGGGCACGCAGGCCCGTCTTTCAACCGGCTCTTCCAATCACTCATCTCTTGAACATTAATTATCTATTGTGGATGTTACATCAACATAGAAAGAACATTGTCAAGTGAATGCTGAGGACATAAACAATACATATTACCATATTATGAGACAAGCAGGCAGTCATACACACACACACACACACACACACACACACACACACACAGGTACAAACACATGCATACATACATACATACATCATTTACACAAACTCGTACAGTTTTACGCCCACTCATATACACACTCCTTCGCGTGCACATATACCCACTCACAGTCACAAGCACACTAAAAATCATTTGCTCATGCACACATATATGTCTGACTGTCTGACTCTCTCTATCTCTCTCTCTCTCTCTCTCTCTCTCTCTCTCTCTCTTCGCCTCTCTCATTCTCTCAGTGATGATGATGATGATGATGAGGATATGATGGTGATGAGATGAGTTGATGACGATAATGAGATGAGATAATGATGACGATTTGAGATGCGTGCACATATACCCACTCACAGTCACAAGCACACTAAAAAACATTTGCTCATGCACACATATATGTCTGACTGTCTGACTCTCTCTCTCTCTCTCTCTCTCTCTCTCTCTCTCTCTCTCTCTCTCTCTCTCTCTCTCTCTCTTCGCCTCTCTCATTCTCTCAGTGATGATGATGATGATGATGATGAGGATATGATGGTGATGAGATGAGTTGATGACGATAATGAGATGAGATAATGATGACGATTTGAGATTAGATAATGATGATAATGATCAGATGAGATGATGATGAGATAAGATGGGATGAAATGATAATAATGACGAGATGAAATTATGACGATGATGAGATGAGATAAGTTGATGATAATGAAATAATGAGATGAGATATTTATGAGATAACGAAATGAAATGAAGCTGATAATGAGATCAGATCTTAAGATGAATATGAGACGATCATGAGATGACATTATGCATAGACGATAATAATGAGATTACAATGAGGTGATGATGATAATAAGATGATGATGAATATGAGATTATAATGATGTGCTGATGATGATAAGGAGAATACGATAATAATTAGATAATGAAATGATGGTGATGATAATGAGATGTTATGATATGATGAGATGTTGACGATAACGATGAGATAATGAGATGAAAAGATGATGAAATAAGAAAATGGGGTTGATGAGATAATAATTGTGGGATTATTTGATAATGAGATGATGAGTTGATAAAAAGATGATGAACTGAGGTGACATGATGATGAGATGAGATGATAATTAGATGACATAATAATGAGATGATGACGATTATGATGTAATATGATAATGAGATGGTATGATGATGAGAATGATAATGAGATGAGATGTGTTGATGATAAAATAAAATGAGATGAGATGATGATTAGATGACACTGATAATGACAATGAGACGATAATTAGATGATAGTCATGATGGGATTAGATGAGAGGATGGTTAGATTAATTGATGATGAGAAGAGATGATTATGAGAAATATGAGTTGAGATGATGATGAGCTGAGATAATAATGAGGTCAGATAAGGAAATTTAATGATTATCATCATGAATTTCATGATGATGATCATTAGATTATATGATGATTGGATAATGGTGAGATCAGATAATAATAATAATGAGCTGAAATGATGATGAGACGAGATAATGATGAGATGAGATTATATGTTGAGATGATGATCATGATCATGAGATGAGATGATAATGAAATGAGATGATATTGAAATGATGATTGAGATTAGATTGGATGATGAGATCCTGATGATTATCATTAGTTGAGATCAAATAATGATGATATTAGATGATAATGATGATGAGATGCGATGACAGCAACGATGAGATTATGTTGATGTGATAAGATGCTGTGATGCTGATGATGATAATACTATGATGTGATTATCGTGATGCTGATGAAGAGAAGAGATGGTCATGAGATACGATGATGATGAGATGATAATAGGATAATAATGATGATGAGATGATGGTGATGAGGTGATGATGAGGCGATGATGAAACGAGATAGTGAGAATGAGATGATGATGATTCTGAGATGGTGAGGATGAGATGATGATGAGGTGAAATGATGATATAATGATGATGAGATGATGAGGTGTAACAGCTCTAGCAGGATATAACAATACACAATGAAAACAGTTCGTTATGTTTGACGTCTATTGCAGTCGTTAACTCTCTTATAAGACCACATACCCATGTGTGTTTGTGTGTTATTGAGTGGGTTTATAACTGTGAGAGTTTGTGTAAATGGTGTTGGGAGACGGTGTATGTGGCTTTAATGGCTATTTACCCAGCGATGCCCATTTGAGAACGACACAATCACACATTGTTTTGTTTTCCACAGAACATATCCATGTTGTCATTGGCTTCACGTAGAGACATTTGTGCATGTAAATTAATCAGCTGCAGTCCCTCCCCATCCCACCACTCCAGGCTGATCGATTGAAATTTGGCCCACATCTTAAGAACATCGGGACAAATTGGACCATTTTCTGCCCGCACATCCACAGGCACTGAAGTCATATTTTGGGATCGTGTTCCATTGAGAACGTTAATGGTTCTTGTCGGCCGTATATCTTCAGAGCATTCACACATCTTAGATCCTCTTTGCTCATTTTTTTTTTCTCATCTGGCTCGGCAAAATACTCATTTAAAGGATGGTGTGGGTTTTTCCTCCATCTGCACAGTGGCATCTCAAACATTTGATGGGATGTGTCTGTTAGGAAATGGTTGCAGCTCACGTTGAATGTTGGATGTTCGACGTTTAATATAATTCTATTGCATACATAAGCAAAACATACAGAAAGGTTCTTCTTCTTCTTCTTCTTCTTCTTCTTCTTCTTCTTCTTCTTCTTCTTCTTCTTCTTCTTCTTCTTCTTCGTTCATCCAAAATGTGTGTTTTGGACGTAATTGCGTTGTGCCTGTTACCAGCAGAGCTGCGATATTTCCGCCATTAAGGGAGACGCATCGGCTTCTAGGGGTGTTTGCTGACCGGTTTAACCGTCCGGAGACCAGTAACTCGGTGCACGGATGTTCACGTTATCATGTGCTTTTATTTTAGTATGTATTTAACCACGAAACTAACAATTCGGTGTTGTTATAACTGGAATGTAACCGGAATGGCTATTCGGTCAGACGCCCAGTCTCATAATTCCCTGTCATAGCAAATCGAGAACCCACTCCGTGGCTAAGGGTTTAACTGACGCAGTTCGTAATCCCGCATACCCGCGTTCGAAGTACAGCTGTGGGCGATTGGGCAGCAGGTCGCTTTGCGTTGGTTTTTTTACGAAATGGTATAAATGCCGGTCGTTCAGAAAGCAATGGAAAACTACTGAACGTAAACTTGCCAAGAGATCACAAAAGCACAAATTGCTAGTGTTGACTGCGACGTGATGTAAAGGATATGCAACTAACTTTTGTTTTTTTAACAAATCGAGGGTTCTAAATCAGATGCGGGTGATATGGAAGCAGACCGTGTTGCGATGATTTTGTTGGTGCGAGGCGTCGGTCGTTCAGACAGTAATGGCAGACTACTGAGCTAACATGGAATGGTAAATGGTTGGTTAATTATTTTTATGGTTGTTGATTGGTTGATTGGATGATTGGTTGATTGGGTGATTGTTTGGTTCATTGGATTGTTTGTTTGGTGGATTGGTTGGTTGATTGGCTGGTTAGAAGATTGGTTGATTGATTGGCTGGTTAGAAGATTGGTTGGTTGATTGTTTTTGTGTATGGTTGATTAGTTGGTTGGTTGATTGGTTGGATAGTTGATTTATTGGTTGGTGGTTAGTTGATTGGTTGATTGGTTGGTGGATGGATTGATTGGTTGGTTGTTTGGTGGATGGGTTGATTAGTTGATTGATTGATTGGCTGGTTGGTTGATTGTTTGATTGGCTGATTGTTTGGTTGATTTGTTTGGTTGTTTGATTGGATGGTTCGTTGATTGATTTATTGGTTGTTGGATTGGTTGGTTGGATGGTCGGTTGGTTTGTTGGATGGTTGGTTGATTGGTTACACGAGTAGAAACCAAGTAAGACAGTCATTTTAAATAACAAATGAAAACCGTAAACAGGTTAGAGAAAATAGACGCAGACATTCAAGGTGTTTGGGCTTGTTATGCGGAGAAGTAAGCTTTACAATTCAGGGACAACTGGCAAAACTGACGGGGAAGAAGCAACGGAAAGGCTAAGAGGTAAATACCTGGATGGCTATGCCACATATCTTGATCGAAAGGAGAAGACAGACTTGGTACAAGACTCGTGATTACTGTGAGATGGCGAACTATGACTTCCTAGGCTTATCGGCAAGACGCATGATGCTGATTAAGTTGAGCAACTGTGGACTAAATTGCATTATCATGTTTACTGATTAATGATTGACAACTGCTGGTGTTTCCAGGGCGGGTGAGATTTATTTATTCTGCAATGTTACCACCGCCTTGTGGCTTAGCCTAGTCGGTTTAGGAAGGCATCGGCTATCCATTGGTTGACGGAGGAGCTTGTTTTAGATGTGGCTGGAAGTGCAAGCTCGTTATTAAAGTGATGGAAGCACAAAAAGAGGGAGGAGAGGAAATGTCGGGAGGTTAATGATGTTTGGGGTGTCACGTGATCTCAGGAGAAGGCGTAACGAATGTTTCTTTCGTTAGTTGGGAGTTTTCACGAAGTTTTGTTTTACATTATGTTGTTATCTTTGAGCCTTTTTGTTGTATATATTTTTGTGGTATATATATTTGAGGTATATATTTTTGTGGAAGTGCGTGTATACTGAGTTACTGGGGTAGATGCCAAGGGTTCGTACCCAGGCCGAACGTCTGCCTGCTTCTTCCTCCTCTTCTTCTTCTTCATCTAAGCTACTGCGATCGCTTCTACTTCTTTCTTTCTTCCTTTCTTTCTTCCTTTCTTCCTTTCTTTCTTTCTTTCTTTCTTTCTCAATGCTCAGAGGAAAGGCGAGACGGACTTATAATCAGATTGCTACTGGTACTATTAGTGTTGGAACTCTTCGCTGGCTACTGAGGATGGGGACGGAGCACTTATGGGAATGCCCCGAATGCTGTGATGTCGATTCCTAAATCAATCAATCAATCAATCTTTCTTTCTTTCTTTCTTTCTTTCTTTCTCTCTTTCTTTCTTTCTTTCTTTCTTTCTTTCTTTCTTTCTTTATTTATTTATTTCTTTCTGCTCTCCTTCTTCTTCTTCTTCTTCTTCTTCTTCTTCTTCTTCTTCTTCTTCTTCTTCTTCTTCTTCTTCTTCTTCTTCTTCTTCTTCTTCTTCTTCTTCTTCTCGGCTACTGCGAACTCTTTTGTTCTTTCTTTCTACTTTTCTTTCTTTCTCACGTTTTTCTCCTGCTCCTCCTTCCAGCGATCACTGTACCAGTATATGGTGACTCCACCATGAAGAATGTTCTCATGTGACCTCGACCGATGTCTCATTTCCTGTTTAATTCCACAAGACCCGCGACAGCGACTAGCGAACCTGCTGCCAGCCCCATGGTCATGTGTTCCACTCCCCGTCAGCTTGTTCTGTTACATGTTACATAACTTAAACATTTCTAGTTCTATTCACTCCAGCTTGTTCTGTTACATGTTTGTCAGAAGTCGGGGTGCACCACCGGCTAGATGAAAGTATTATTCACTTGCGTGCAATCCCAAATAGTCAGAAATTGACTAGGGACAAAATCTATATGGCTGAACTACAGATTAAGCCCTGAATATCCAACATACAGCTCCAAATGGCTCGAAACAAAATTGAAATTAACTGTGCTGAATATTCGCCAAGGAGTAGGAAGGAGAAGGTTAGCTGAGATAGATTTTTAATTCTAATTTTAAGAGTAATTAACAACTATCCCAGTACAGGTTTTTCTCCCCTGACTGTTCCCTTCCTTGGTGTATAAGTAATCCCCCACCAAAGTACACACACAACACGTATACACAATTGGAATTAAAAATTATAATGACTGAACTATTAGTTAAAATAAACTACAACATTTATTGGCTATCATTATTATTAGACATCTGATGTTTTTCAAGATGATGATGATGAAATTGTATAAGTTTATGCACTACAGTAATCATGAAAATGAAATGATTAATATAAAATACATAACTCTGAATCCTGTCTGGATCAGTGAGAGGTCCGCTCACAGCCGTTATGCTCCGATCAGCAAACAGCCGTGGTCAGATCAGCGAACAGCCAGTAGAAAATAGCTTGCTGGTTTTCTGACATCTGCCAGTCCTGGCACTACCTGGTTGTCACTCGTTCTTGAGATCTATACGCAGGCGCTCTTATTGAGAGCTAGGAAGAAATAGTCAAGAATGTGTTATATCTAGTTCTACATCAGTACAATCCTAAGTAATACATATATCCTAGCACACCCATATACATTGACCAGTCTGGCCAAGTTTATCTTCCAGTTCTACTGCATTCATCATCCTCCTTCTCCCTCCATTACTCAGTCCTACGGTCTTGTCGTGGGAAGGACTTTTCTATCGTCTTACACGCCTCTATAATTATTACATTTCTGCCCCCTTATAACGTCCGTCATGATAAATGAAGTGTCCTACGTTAATGTCACTAATTCCAGCAGACATGTAGTTCCTCCCCCGCCAAGAGAATCTGATCTCGGGCTTACATGCCGTGATCAATTTCTGTGAACGCTTTTCCACAACACACAGAGGGTTAAGCACCATACACCCTATACCAGTGATGGGTAATGTCTGTACCATTACACTATTGCTTCCAGAGCAATCAATAGCCAATGTGCCAATGCGCACACAATAGCATAACACCAAATTCTTCTTAGTGACTTACCATATAACCAATCATCATCAACTAAACCTAAGGTATGCGAATTCAAAATGGCATATGAGGTTATTCTTACATACATTGTATAATGCACACAAAAAAATGGTAAGTAATATCCGTATCTACAACAAACTGGGAAACATAGTTTCCATATATGTAACAGACCAAATAAATGTCTGCCGAGTGCATGTCCAGAGTATAACAACAATGATGCATACGGCAATTCAAATATATCAAATCTCCAATACCTTAACATAATAGCATAATGCATTATTAATTAGTAATAACATTGTATAGCTACAAAATGAAATATACAACAAGTCTAATTGAAGTGACCACACAGAGCAGTCACATTGCTGATCTGCCTGGTTTAGTCACAAATTAGCCACTGTTGTGGTAAAATTAAAAGCAATATAGTCAGTGGATTATATTCTGCACAATAACTGCACACACAAAAATGCAACTAGGCTAGTGTACAAAGAACTGACAAGCAGCTACCACGACACCTCAAGTATATCTAGAACCTAGCCAAGATCTGCCGAACATAGGATTCCTACTTCTCAGAAGAAGAATACATAAAGAAATATGATATTGTACACTGAACTGAGAAGCAATAGTGCTCGCTCAAGTAACCTGAGACAATGATATTTCTTGAAATAACCTAGGTCGGATGTAGACTGAAAATCAGTACATATATCTAAAAGACTTAACTAGTTACTAAGAAATCTACATTTACTCTCTCTTCTCACCTGTTCGAAGATTTTTCATTCCTGATCTGAGTATCAGAATCTCCTAGCATATATACTCTTCCTTATCTCCCACAGGCGTTTAATTCAATTACCACTTTCTTGTGGTTTTAAATGCCTTATTTGATCTGGGGTCTGGTTCCCACCATTGACTGGGGTAGTCTCCTGTCTGAGCAATTTCAATTCACACATTTTTATGGTGCAGACTGAATTATCTCCCAGCATGTCCATCATAAATTCTTTCTGAATGGTTGGCCTTCACACCTGGGGCAGTGGGCAGTCTCTGTTCAGCTTGCCTTTCACACTGTGTGTGGCCAGTCTTGACACTTCACAGCTGACCGGTTTTACAAGGTCTGTTTCACACTCTACTGAGTCTGCCAGTCTGAGTGGTCAGCTGGACTTGGCTTGTTTACAGCCCTAGGCCTATTATCTCCACTTGGACCAGACCTTGGTCACGCCTGGGCGGTTTTATTAGGCAGACACTTTCACCTGTATTCTGACAGATGAGCCCTGGCGTCACGGCTCAGTGGGTTTTTACAGTGCTAGTAGAGAATACATTCATTCTTATGTTTCTTTCTCTAAGTGGTACCTCTGATGTTGAAGTCCATGAAAATATTCTGGGTTGGAAACGCGGCATTTCGCGACAATGTTAGATAACTTAGACATTTCTAGTTCTATTCACTCCAGCTTGTTCTGTTACATGTTATATAACTCATACATTTCTAGTTATATTCACTTCAGATTGTTCTGTTACATGTTATATAACTTATACATTTCTAGTTCTATTCACTCCAGCTTGTTCTGTTACATGTTAGATAACTCATACATTTCTAGTTCTATTCACTTCAGATTGTTCTGTTACATGTTATATAACTTATACATTTCTAGTTCTATTCACTCCAGCTTGTTCTGTTACATGTTAGATAACTCATACATTTCTAGTTCTATTCACTTCAGATTGTTCTGTTACATGTTATATAACTTATACATTTCTAGTTCTATTCACTCCAGCTTGTTCTGTTACATATTATATAACTTAGACATTTCTAGTTCTATTCACTCCAGCTTGTTCTGTTACATGTTATATAACTCATACATTTCTAGTTATATTCACTTCAGATTGTTCTGTTACATGTTATATAACTTATACATTTCTAGTTCTATTCACTCCAGCTTGTTCTGTTACATGTTAGATAACTCATACATTTCTAGTTCTATTCACTTCAGATTGTTCTGTTACATGTTATATAACTTATACATTTCTAGTTCTATTCACTCCAGCTTGTTCTGTTACATGTTAGATAACTCATACATTTCTAGTTCTATTCACTTCAGATTGTTCTGTTACATGTTAGATAACTCATACATTTCTAGTTCTATTCACTCCAGCTTGTTCTGTTACATGTTAGATAACTCATACATTTCTAGTTCTATTCACTTCAGATTGTTCTGTTACATGTTAGATAACTCATACATTTCTAGTTCTATTCACTCCAGCTTGTTCTGTTACATGTTAGATAACTCATACATTTCTAGTTCTATTCACTTCAGATTGTTCTGTTACATGTTATATAACTTATACATTTCTAGTTCTATTCACTCCAGCTTGTTCTGTTACATGTTAGATAACTCATACATTTCTAGTTCTATTCACTTCAGATTGTTCTGTTACATGTTATATAACTTATACATTTCTAGTTCTATTCACTCCAGCTTGTTCTGTTACATATTATATAACTTAGACATTTCTAGTTCTATTCACTCCAGCTTGTTCTGTTACATGTTATATAACTCATACATTTCTAGTTATATTCACTTCAGATTGTTCTGTTACATGTTATATAACTTATACATTTCTAGTTCTATTCACTCCAGCTTGTTCTGTTACATGTTAGATAACTCATACATTTCTAGTTCTATTCACTTCAGATTGTTCTGTTACATGTTATATAACTTATACATTTCTAGTTCTATTCACTCCAGCTTGTTCTGTTACATGTTAGATAACTCATACATTTCTAGTTCTATTCACTTCAGATTGTTCTGTTACATGTTATATAACTCATACATTCCTAGTTCTATTCACTCCAGCTTGTTCTGTTACATGTTATATAACTTATACATTTCTAGTTCTATTCACTTCAGATTGTTCTGTTACATGTTATATAACTCATACATTTCTAGTTCTATTCACTCCAGATTGTTCTGTTACATGTTATATAACTCATACATTTCTAGTTCTATTCACTCCAGATTGTTCTGTTACATGTTATATAACTTATACATTTCTAGTTCTATTCACTTCAGATTGTTCTGTTACATGTTATATAACTCATACATTTCTAGTTCTATTCACTCCAGATTGTTCTGTTACATGTTATATAACTCATACATTTCTAGTTATATTCACTTCAGATTGTTCTGTTACATGTTATATAACTTATACATTTCTAGTTCTATTCACTCCAGCTTGTTCTGTTACATGTTATATAACTTACACATTTCTAGTTCTATTCACTCCAGCTTGTTCTGTTACATGTTATATAACTTAGACATTTCTAGTTCTATTCACTCCAGCTTGTTCTGTTACATATTTAATAACTTAGACATTTCTAGTTCTATTCACTCCAGCTTGTTCTGTTACATGTTAGATAACTCATACATTCCTAGTTCTATTCACTCCAGCTTGTTCTGTTACATGTTATATAACTTACACATTTCTAGTTCTATTCACTCCAGCTTGTTCTGTTACATGTTATATAACTTACACATTCCTAGTTCTATTCACTCCAGCTTGTTCTGTTACATATTTAATAACTTAGACATTTCTAGTTTCATTCATTCCAGCTTGTTCTGTTACATGTTATATAACTCATACATTCCTAGTTCTATTCACTCCAGATTGTTCTGTTACATGTTATATAACTCATACATTTCTAGTTCTATTCACTTCAGATTGTTCTGTTACATGTTATATAACTCATACATTCCTAGTTCTATTCACTTCAGATTGTTCTGTTACATGTTATATAACTCATACATTTCTAGTTCTATTCACTTCAGATTGTTCTGTTACATGTTATATAACTCATACATTCCTAGTTCTATTCACTTCAGATTGTTCTGTTACATGTTATATAACTCATACATTCCTAGTTCTATTCACTCCAGCTTGTTCTGGTACATGTTATATAACTCATACATTCCTAGTTCTATTCACTCCAGCTTGTTCTGGTACATGTTATATAACTCATACATTCCTAGTTCTATTCACTCCAGCTTGTTCTGTTCTGTACAAACAAACTATTGATGCTTTCCCAGCGTTTATTTGTGCCTTTGTTGGCTTTCAACTTAAGCTTAGTCCACACACGTACTACTAATTCTAGTGCATTACGCTGATTTTTGTGTGTGGAATAGTTGTCCCTATTACCAATGTCCCTCGCCATCAGTTGAACTCACTCCAACTTCTGAAGTACTTGTAATTTATGTCCCCCAGTCAAGGACGAGAAGTCAACATTTTAGTCCAACAGACCGGTGTAGGGGTTGACCCGCTACCTCGGCATCAGCACACCGGATGTTTAAGAACGAGTTTTTTATCCATTCGGCCATGCTGACCGCCACTATAGGCAAATGGAAGCCATATTGAATGGCGGCACTGCCAAGAATTCGTATCGCGATAAATGTCCTTTACCAGAGAAACGCGATCTCCTCACAATCAACCTACACCTACCGTCACATTCAACCCACACAATTCACTCACATGTTCTGGCGCCCCAGTACATTTTCCTCTGTCACATTCCACCCACACGCCCTGGCGACCCAGCATATCTTCCTCTGTCACATTCCACTCGCACACTCCGGCCAACCAGCATATCTTCCTCTGTCACATTCCATTCACACGCTCTAGCGACCCAGCATATCTTCCTCTGTCACATTCCACTCGCACACTCCGGCCAACCAGCATATCTTCCTCTGTCACATTCCACTCGCACACTCCGGCCAACCAGCATATCTTCCTCTGTCACATTCCACTCGCACACTCCGGCCAACCAGCATATCTTCCTCTGTCACATTCCACTCGCACACTCCGGCCAACCAGCATATCTTCCTCTGTCACATTCCATTCACACGCTCTGGCGACACAGCATATCTTCTTCTGTCACATTCCACCCACACGCTCCCCCCCCCCCCCCCCCCCCCAGCATAACTTCCTCTGTCACATTCCACTCACATATTCTAGCGACCCACCATATCTTCCTGTCACTGGTCCACTCTGGGATCAGATTAGCCAGTCGAGGGGTATATAGAAAACGAAAATAACATTTAAAATAAGGATTGGCTATAGTTTTCAAGATATATGCTACTAGTTTATAAAATTTCGGTCAATATATATATATATATATATGACGCAACTGTTGTGGGCGATGGCATAATGTTTTCTAATAATCAATACGAATGTAACTAGAAGTTGATGAAGCAATCCTGCCCATGAATATATACAATTGTGTATACATATTTTATCTCTAATACAATTTTGCCATTGGTTAGTGCACTTGTCCTTAGCTATAGTAACGTAGTTAGAAATGTCTAGGGCATGTGTGAACAGGACTAATAAAGGATGTTATATATGTGATGAAGTGACATTTCTATCACAAAAACGAAATATAATTCAAGTGTTTAAGGAGTCACACAATTTGTATTTCGGCTGAATAATAGGAGATCAACCTTAAGAGCTGGGAATCATACATTTGCTGCAATACATGTGCAGAACATCTTAAACTGTGGTTGATTGGCAAAAGGCAAGCTATGCCTTTTGCAGTCCCAATGATTTGTTAAGAACCCACTGATCATCTCAACAACTGTTACTTTTGCATGGTCCCTCCAATTCGGAAAGGTATTTCAAAATAGATCACATGGACTCTGGAATATCCAAACATCCCCTCTGATATACGTCCGGTACCACATGGCGACGATCTACTAGTGCCAGAATCATGTTCAGCTGCTTCCATTGATAAAGAAGAGGACATTGGTGGTCCTGAACCATCAACCTCTAGTGACCCAGGTATTGAGCAAACTACATCTACTAAACCACATCTAATAACATTTAATAATTGTTATTATAAAACATTAATAAGTGAACTGAATGATCTTGTAAGAGATCTGATTTTACCGAAGTACAAGGCGGAGCTTTTGGGTTCCTGATCGCAAAAGTGGAATCTCCTGGCAGAAGATGCTAAAATGTCTGTGTATAGGAACCGCCTGAAGCCGCTAATAGCATTCTTTTTTCCACAGAGGGTGATCTTTCTGCGTGCCACAACATGTCCGGTTTAATGTCGGCCCTCAAAATCAATTACAAACAGGAAGAGTGGAGATTTTTCATTCATTCATTCACGACGAGTCTTAAAGCTGTTTTGTTGAATAATGGTAATGTGTTACCGACAATTCCAGTTGATCACGCAGGTCATATGAACGAAACACATGGAAAAAAATTAAGCAGTTTTTGAAGTGTATAAACTACGATCATCATCACTTTGCGGTGACTTAAATGTGGTCTCCTTTTTACTTGAACTACAGCACATGTATCAAACTCAAGGACCGCGGGCCACATCAAGCCCGGCGTACAATCATGTCAGGCCCGATAGGTTTCAACCGACGTACAAATATATTCGGCCCGAGAGAGAATTGTAGGCAAAGATATATTTTAATGGTCACGATATAAATTAAAAATCAAATTCCCCAATTAGCAGCATTGCCGAATGATAGGCTACCTGAGAGCGTTCTCGATTCGATCAGAATAAGCGAAAATAAAAGTTGTGTAGTGAGTGATTGTTCGTCGTTATAGTTCCCTAGCAACGTTCAGTTGCTCGTTTTGGATTGGCGCATAAGAAATGAAAGTAGTGTAGTGCTCGGATAAAAACATCACCTTTTCCCGCTACGGCTAACCTGATATCAATCAAGCGTCTGTCAGTAGATGCACAATCTATTTTAAATCAAAGCTAGCCTTTAAAATTACCAAGAGAAAAGTTGATTCCGAAAACAGAGCCTTTAAAAGCCGCTGGAAGGCTTAATATATGTTTACTGATATTGGCGGTAAACCTGTGTGTCTAATTTGTGGAGAGAATGTGGCTGTGATTAAAGAATATAATCTGAGACGGCACTACGAGACTTAACATCAAGACAAGGTAAACAGCCTGAATGCAGAGCAGAAGCTACAGAAGGTAGAAGAATTGAAGAGGCATCAAACATCACAGCAGATGTTTTTCATCAAAGCAAAATTGCAAGCTGGAGGTGCTGTGAAAGCAAGTTTTATTGTGGCGGAGGAGATGGAAAAATCAGGCCGACCATATACAGATAGAGAGTTTCTGAAGCGCTGCATGATGAAAGTGTGTGACGTCTTGTATTCAGACAAACAGTAGACGTTTGCAAAGGTAAGCCTTCGCAGAAATGCGGTTGTTTATGGGGTTTGTGAGATGGCCACTGATGTGAAAACACAGCTGATCGAAAAAGGCAAAGACTTTATTGTATTCTCCTTTACTGTCGATGAAAGTAATGACACGACTGACACTGCACAGCTCGCCATCTTCATTCATGGAGTGGACTCCAGTTTGAATGTTACATGAAGAAATATTGGACATTTAATCCATGCATGAGACAACGACAGGAAAAGACATTTTTCACAACGTATGTTCAAAGTTGAACCAACAAGAACCTGCCTTGGGACAAACTTGTTGGTCTGACAACAGATGGATCACCGGCGATGTGTGGCGAAAAAAGTGGACTAGTTGGAAGGATGCGGTTAAAGATGCAGGAGAACTGAACTGGTGAATTGATAGCATATCACTGCATCATACACCAAGGGTCGCTGTGTGGTAAATTCCTCAACATGGGAGATGTGATGAGCACTGAAACACAAACCGTCAACTATATCAGAGCCAAAGGTTTAAATCACCGTCAATTTCAGTCTTTTTTGCGGGAAATAGAGTCGACGTTCATCGACATGCCTTATCTTACAGAGTGCGGTGGCTAAGTAGGGGGAAATTTCTCAGTAGATTTTTTCAGCTGATCGAGGAAATATGTCAATCATGAACGGTAAAGGAAAAGATTCCAGTTTGTCGGGATAAAAAGTGGAAATGTGAGTTGGCGTTTCTCTCTGATATAAACACCCATCACAAGGACTTCACCATGCAGCTCCAGTGACGGGATCACTTTATCACTGATATGCATGATGCATTGAAGGCATTTCAAGTGAAGCTGCGCTTATGGGAGACACAAATGCACCAATGCAACCTGTCTCAATTTTCTCACACGTTTTAATCCTAAAGAGATACCCCGGCTTTGTCTACATCTGGCTCGAACCTTGAGCATGTTTGGTAGCATATATCTGTGTTAGCAGCTGTTTTCTGTGATGAAGATTAACAAAACATCACACAGGAGTCGTCTCACTGATGAACACTTGCAGTCCATCATGAAAATCTCTATGACACAGAACATTACTCCCAACATAAACGAACTTGTAACCAAGGAAAGATGCCAAACATCGTGCTCTAACATATTGGCAATCAATCAATCATATGTCATACCGGAAAGCGTGGGCGGTCATGACTCGCCATTTCACTCGATCACCAGAGTCGTGGATCAGCTCAGTGTTTCCTGTCTCGTCCATGCCATGTGGCCAAGCCATCCAGGTATTTTCCTCTCGGTCTTCCTCTTGGTCTGTTCCCTTCGATCTTGCCAGTTGTCACCAAGTTCTCCAATCCATTTCTTATCATAACATGTCCAAACAATTTTGACTGTCTACGTCTAATTTCTCTAATCAATTTACGATTTTCATTTGTCTCCTGTAGTACTTGGTCATTGGTTTTTCTGTTTGTCCATGGTATTCTTTGCATTTTCCTCAGAAACCACATTTATGCAGCCATCAGATGTTTTTCAGCTAGACTGCTCATTGTCCACGTTTCACATCCATATATAAGAACAGGCTCTATGTATG
The DNA here is from genome assembly GCA_014155875.1 of Cepaea nemoralis. Classification (NCBI taxonomy): domain Eukaryota; kingdom Metazoa; phylum Mollusca; class Gastropoda; order Stylommatophora; family Helicidae; genus Cepaea; species Cepaea nemoralis. The sequence continues at coordinate 90,473 of JACEFZ010009169.1, forward strand.
CTTTCAACACTTTTTTTTTCTCGTTTCATTTGACATCTTTTTATTGGTCAGAATGTTTTTCATCTTGCTAAAAACTATTTTCACCATGGCGATTCTTGTTCTAATCTCTTCAAGGCATTTCCCATCAGATGTTATGACTGTTCCCAGATAATTGTGCCTATTCACTTGTTGAAGAATATTCCCATTTACTTGTATATTACATTGCTGGTACTTCGTTCTTCCTAGTGACGACCATAACCTGTGTATTTTTACAATTTAATTATTCTAACCCCAGTTGCTCACTGTGTACAACAACCGCATCTACCAATTGTTGCAGATCCTGTGCACTGTTTGCAATCAATACTGTATCATCTGCATATCTAATGTTATTGATGTTTCGTCCTCAAAAGCTGATTTCATTTATATCTTCTACATTTCTGAAGATATTTTCACTGTATAAGGAAAAAAGATCTGGAGACATTACACATCCCTGCCTAACACCTCTCTTAATAGGCTGATATTGTCCCACCTCATTATCAATCCTTATGGCAACTTGTTTGTCAGAGTCCAGAAAGGGGACACTGATGCAGGGACATCGTTACGGCCGCCAGGCGACTTAGCTCCCAGTAGGGACGCAGTAACTTCGTTACGCCGCCAGGCGAATAGTAGTTACCGCCCTGCAAGACTGCTGGCTGACAAGCGACCAGCGGTCAAGCAAGGACGACGCTAAACGCACGCATGCCTCGTGACGTCACCTGAGGTGAGAGGCGAGTTGCGAATTAGCGGCAGACAGCTCTGGGACTTCGACTCGGACAGACGTGTGCAGAGAGAAAGGCGTTGTGTGGTATCTGTACTGAAAGTCGAGTGTCTGGACATCTTGAGTGAGACTTGTGAGCTGTATGTAAGTGTATTGAAGTATCGAGTATATATTGTTGTGATCCTCGTTCTGTATTTGATATGTGAATAAATCCATAGAACGATGTGTCGTTGAGTCTTACGTCAAATCACGTTGTACTTGTACTGTCTCACACTGTTAGGTTAGCGAGCCAAGTTTAAGACCCTGACAAGTGTGGACGTGGTGGCATTCGTCCGGCTTTAAATGAACGTGTTTATGTGATTAACGATTTAAAACTAGAGTTTGTGTACTTATAATTTTTGTCAAACTTTATAGTACATGTAATGTGATCGTGGAAGGCTCATTTTGATTTATTACTACATTATCTAAACATGTGTAAGACTATTTGTACAGTGCATACATATTGTTTGTTCTTGTAAGCGTGCAAAACATTTGTGATTTGTAAACTTGTCACCGTTTTGACCTTGTCGACATTGTGATCTTGTCGCCATTTTGACCTTGTCGCCATCTTGTAAACTTGATGTCTATGTCCTTACTGAATGTCATCTTGATGTAAGTGATGTGTCATCAATGTTGTAGAGTGTTGAGATACATGTAGATTGTCTTTGTGAATTGAGTTGTCGGAAGCAAAAAGTTTGGAAAGAAAGTGACTTGTGTTTTGAAAAAAAAATTGTTGACGGACAAACTTACGACATACAATTACACTCAACGCCATACAAACCTAATCAACACTTAGTGACAAGCAGGCACACACCAACAAATAGACGCTAATTTATTTTCCTCCAAAATAAAGCAGGTTTTTCCGTACCATCCGAAACCTTGCCGTAGAGGTCATTTGTGTTCTCGAAGTAACGACCCTACAGTTCCTAGCCCGATTTCCAACCATTCTTCACCGCACCGAGGGCACTTGAGTATATTTTTCTTTTTCTATACTTTAAGGAAGCAATTTGAGGCACGTGTTGTCAATAGAAATCAATTGTAAATTGTTTATTACTAACCACTAATAACATATTTTGTGTGGCTGGTATTTCATTGACATTTTTCATCATGTCCTCATTGAATGATTTCATCGATATGGGGTTAAAATTGAAGTTAACAGGTGATGAGTTAACAAAATGGAGTGAGAATAAATACTCTGAATACCTGCAGGAGAAAGCTGCTGAACGCGATGAAAGAGCAGCAGAACGGGCTGCCAAGCAAGCAGAAGCAGAACTGGCTGCAAAGACAAAGCAAGCTGAGATAGATAGTGAATTAAAGAAGGCAGAAATAGCAGCTCAGAGTAAGAGAGAAGAACTGGAGTTACAGTTGAAAATGAAACAACTCGACACTGAGACTGCGATTAACAAAGAGTCTAAGAAATCTGAGAGACTGGAGAAAGAAAACCAGTACAAGAAATATCAAGGTATTGTACGTAATTATACCTCGGGTGACTGCATCGCAGCCTTTACCCAAAATTTTGAAACTTTAATGGAACATTACCAAGGTTCCACTGTCTGAATGGAATATTGTTTACATGAGAAGTTTGTCAGGGGAACCTCTTAAAGTCATTGAAACCATCCCCAAAGACCTCAGAAAAGATTACCATTATCTGAAATCTAAGATTATGGCACATTTTATGTTAGACGAGGCAGGTTACAGAGAACAATTCAGTAAGTTGAGCCCAAAACCGACTCAAACGTTCTCTGATTACCTCTGCTTAGTCCGAGATATATTCACCAAATGGACTTCAGCAGCTAAAATTGACAAAAGTTATCAGAGATTAGAAGATCTGATCATTAGAGACAAAATTGTATCATCTATTCCTTCAGCATTTTCTAAATTTTTGCAAGAGAATGAATGCACTAGTGTGGATGAGATTGAGAAGACGGGGTTCGGCGTATTACACAGCCAACAAACATTGTTTTGCCACTGAAGCTACTGACATTAACTTTGTAGCAGCGGCTAACTATGACAAACCCTACAGTAGGCAGAAACCTCAAAGGCCTACCTCTGAGAAGTTTAAGCATTGTAGTTATTGTAAATTTTCACATAATCAGAATGAAATGTGCGATAAACAACCAGGATACCATACGTACCTATTAAACATGGTAAACAGACAAGATCAGGAGCGTAAATCCTTCAGAAGTTTGCGTAAATGTTTCCTCTGTAAGGCGTACGGACACCATCGAAAAGATTGTAAGGTAGGCATATGACCAACAAAGCAAATGCCGCCTTGTTTGACAGTTCGGCGTCAGACGAAGAACAGCCAGAGAAACATCCTGTGAACTCAGCACAGGCTTTTGACATATTTAGCGCAAATAAATGCTCTGTTTGTAACACCTTCTATGAAGATGGTATTTTAACATGCGGTCACGCCATCCCTATTGCCAATGAAGAAGCTAATTTGGTAGTAGACTCAAAAGGCAAGATAATCATCCATCACGGATATGTGAATGGCAAGTCAGCTACAGTCCTTCGTGACACAGGCAGTTCACTTATTGGTCTAAAGAGAACGTTCATAATGCCTACAGACTATACAGGCAGGCACGTAACATGCAGAACATTCTCAGGCAATATTGAGAAATACCCATTAGCATGGGCATATATTGAAACACCTTTCCTCACTGGGAAAGTAAAGTGTGCTGCATTAACAAACCCAGTGTGTGATGTAATTATTGGAAATTTACCAGAGGTGAATGATAAACCTCATGACATAACATCTCTATGTATTGATGATAACATAACATCACCATCCAATGTCATCATTGAAAATGTCACACCACCTATTGATTGTATTGTAAATGTAGCTAATGTAGCACTAAGTTCTCATGACATCATTGATAACATTGTTCCATCATCATCTGATATCATTGAATGTGTGAACGCAGTAACTAGATCGACTGCTAGAGTGCAAGATGAAAGTAATCAAACTGAGGCTATACAAATGCTTAGCCCAGAATCACTACCTACTAACACCATGAAGGAAACATTTGTAACAGCTCAAAAAGCTGATCCTTCATTGTCAAAATACTTTAATCTGATCGGCCAAAAGCCAAAGGTAACAAAGAATGCAAAATGGCATTTTGCTATGAAAAATGATATACTCACCAGGTATTACACCAAAGGTGACAACACAACAGAGCAAACTGTTTTGCCAACAAATTATCGCAAGCAAGCCTTACATCATGCTCACGATATACCTCTTGCAGGGCACATGGCATACGTTAAGACCAGATCAAGGTTATTGACACAGTTCCATTGGCCAAAATTTTGCAATGACATTAAAGAATATTGCAGAAGCTGTGACACCTGCCAGAAACTGGTAAAAAAAGGAAACAACCCACAGGCAAAGTTACAAGTTACTGACTTAGCCAGTCGACCTTTTGAAAAACTATCTGTTGACATAGTGGGCCCTCTTAATCATACAACAACTAAAGGGAATAAATATATTCTAACTGTCATTGATCAATGTAGTCGCTGGCCAGAAGCTATTCCGCTAAAGAACATTACTGCCAATGATATAATGGAAGTTTTCTTCCATATTTTTTCTCGGATAGGTTTTCCAGATACTATCCAATCTGATAGGGGCACTCAGTTTATTGCCGCATCTACCCAAGCTTTCACCAAAATGTTGGGAGTGAAGCAATGTTTCAATTCCCCTTACCATCCTCACAGTAGTGGAATTGTGGAAAAATTTAACGGGGATCTAAAGCACATGCTTGCCAAAGTGACGCAAGAGCACCCCAATAACTGGGATGTATATCTACCAGCTATTCTCTTTGCTTATCGCGAGGTACCTCATTCTAGTACCGGTTTCTCTCCTTTTGAACTTATCTATGGTGCCAAACCACGCGGCCCATTGACCATTTATCACCAAATGTTAACTGATTCTACTCCAGTACTTAAACCCATATCATCATACGTATATGTCACATCATTGCGTGAAAGAATCATCAAATCTTGTGTTATTGCAAAGAATGCACTAAAACTATCTGGTGCTACTTATAGACAGTATGCTGACAAAGGTAACAGGACGATAACTTTGACACCTGGACAGGACGTTCTTCTTCTACTACCTAGTGACAGACACCTATTGACTGATTCTTGGCAGGGACCTTTTAAAGTGACGAGACAGATTTCACCTGTAGACTACGAAATCCTCATAAAAGACAAACATAAAATATTTCACATAAATATGCTAAGACCATACCACAACAGAGACAACGAACAAGACGATACGACAGCTTGTACAGTGATAATAGATCACGAAGACGACGATGCTAGTGACGAAATTCCAACGCCTGCATTAGACACGACAAACTGCTTGAAGGAGATTAAAATCAACCCAAAGTTAACTCAAGCAGAGACAAACAGTTGCAAACAGCTTATACAGCAATACAACACCATCTTTTCCAACAACCCAGGACAAACAGAATTAGTACAGCATCACATCACACTCACATCAAACACACCCATAAAATGCAGACCATACACCATTCCATTACATTACAAAGAACATTTACACCAGGAAATCATCAACTTAGAGAAAAACAACATCATAAGACGATCCCAGTCAGACTTCTCATCTCCAATGGTGATTGTACGCAAAAAGGACAATACAATAAGACTGTGCATCGACTATAGGAAGCTAAATAAAATAACTGTTCTAGATTTGGAGCCAATGGCAAACACTGACGATCTTCTGACAGAACTGACAGACGCTAGGTTCTTTACGACGCTAGACATGACGAAAGGATATTGGCAAATAGCAGTAGACGAACAGAGCAGACATCTGACAGCATTTGCCACACCTTGGGGACTGTACGAATGGTGCAAACTTCCATTTGGGCTTGTCAATGCCCCTGCCACCTTCGTACGTATGACACGACTTCTTCTTGTAGACATTCCTAACATAATTTGCTTTATAGACGACATCTGTGTTCACACAGAGACAATGACAGAGCACATTAAGACGTTAGAACAGACATTTGAACGTATTAGACAGCACGGACTGACTGTAAAGCCTGCGAAAGTAGACATAGCCTACCAGGAAATAACTTTCTTGGGGTACAAAATATCCAATGGCTTTGTCATGACAGACGATAAAATTGTGTCCAAGATACTAAAACTCTCACTTCCGACTACTAAGAAACAAGTCAGAAGTTTGTTGGGATTAATAAATTATTACAGGCAGTTCATTCCTGATTTTTCCGAACTGACCGAAGTGTTTACTAATTTACTAACCAAAGACAAACCAGAGAAAATGTAAACAATGAATGCCTACAAATTGCATTCCGAAAAGTACTATCATATTTTTCTGACAATAGTTTGAATAATCTCATCCTGAAATTGCCCAATCTCCGTTTACCTTTCAGATTGCGTACAGATGCTAGCTCCGTGGCGATTGGAGCAGTCTTGTTGCAGGAGTACAACAACATACTCCATCCCGTTTACTTCGTATCCAGAAAACTAAAGCCCAGAGAACGGGCGTGGTCTATCCCTCAATTGGAAGCCCTAGCTTTAGTGGTGGGTATAACAAAATTATCCAGATTTCTTCTAGGACGTCACTTTATCGTGGAATCTGACAGCAGCCCTTTACGGTTTATAAATTCAGGAGTACCCTCAAATCATATGGTAGCGCGTTGGTCTCTTAAACTTCAAGATTACAGCTTTGAGGTTCGACATATTCCAGGCAGATCCAATTCAATTGCCGATCTTTTGTCCCGTTGTCCGACCGACCCAGTAAGCACCAATGTCTGAGTGCAGTGTGTACAAATACACTCAGACCGACACAGCCATTTATAAGTGAATAATTTTTTCCATTCACAAAAAGCTGTGCAATGTCTACAATATTGTGATAGGGATTACTCCCATTATAATAGTGTTCTTATTTTACTAATTCATGTAGTGATTGTCGTGTATAATTGTGTAGTGTGTGGTAGAAAGCGAACTTTATTAATTGTATATACCAAACAAGAACAGTGTCACATTCGCTCAAGAACTTACCTTAAGCGAACTATCCAAGTTGACAGTGACATCTGCGTGTGGATCATTCCAGGGATATTTTAATGACGAGTATGAATGTGTAAACTGAACATTGACAACTACACCACTGCAGTGAACCGAAATCCATAATGTTCGGTAGTGAAACATCCGACTCATGAACATTCAATCGTAATCCAGAAGGTTTTGTGAAACATCCAACACATGAACTGTGAGAAAGGTACTTTCCGTAACTACATCAAACCGGAACAAGTGTGTTCTGTAAGCTTCAACATCAGCTGGTTTTAATGTTCGTGTGTACTTCCGGATTAGTTAGAAATTTAGAGTAAAATTAGCAGACGACAAATAAAAGTTCAAATATCTATGACGATTCTAAAATCTTTAGGAATCTATAAAATGAAATACACGAATTGTGTGTTTATTTATTTATGTAGTGTAATCTTAGAATCATATCTTGATTAATGTATTCATATTACCGACTTTTTCTCGTTAATATGAAGAAACGTCAAGCGATGACACTAAGAAATAAAATAATTATTGTAAATTATTGTATTTCATGAATGTTAAAATTATTTCCCTTTCATTTATTTGTTATTACATCCTTACACAAAGGGCCATAATTTGAAATGTATATTCAGTAATGTGTTGTGTATAAATAGGCCAATGCTGTTGCCAGATTATTGACACAACAGGTAGACATCTACTAGGCATGGCAGAGGGTTGCCGACATTGCAGACCAACACGAGAGCTACTGACCAAATAAGGGCAGGGTTTGAGCGTTTTATACGACTTATAAAAGTCGTATTTCAGTCTAGCTAGATGGTTTTTGGTTCAAGAACCATATTATTACGTTTTTTTCTCTTTGCTGCGAGGTAGATGCGTGAAGCTGGTACTACCGATCTGACTGGGTCATTATGCAATTGAGGTAATCAACCATCGAGATGATGAAACCTGGCAAGTGTTAAAGGTTGAACACCACATGTCGTTGAATGCAACTTCCATTTCTTATATATTTCTATGGCATATGTGTATTTATTTGTATTTTGATAGAAATGTACATAACAATAGAAGGGTAGACTCTGACAAGGTTTAAATATTAACCCATTATGTATATATATGATACATGAAAGATGACATCTTTCATGAATTTGCCGGGGGAGCGTGTCAGAGTCCAGAAAGGGGACACTGATGCAGTGACATCGTTACGCCCGCCAGGCGACTTAGCTCCCAGTAGGGACGCAGTAACTTCGTTACGCCGCCAGGCGAATAGTAGGTTACCGCCCTGCAAGACTGCTGGCTGACAAGCGACCAGCGGTCAAGCAAGGACGACGCTAAACGCACGCATGCCTCGTGACGTCACCTGAGGTGAGAGGCGAGTTGCGAATTAGCGGCAGACAGCTCTGGGACTTCGACTCGGACAGACGTGTGCAGAGAGAAAGGCGTTGTGTGGTATCTGTACTGAAAGTCGAGTGTCTGGACATCTTGAGTGAGACTTGTGAGCTGTATGTAAGTGTATTGAAGTATCGAGTATATATTGTTGTGATCATCGTTCTGTATTTGATATGTGAATAAATCCATAGAACGATGTGTCGTTGAGTCTTACGTCAAATCACGTTGTACTTGTACTGTCTCACACTGTTAGGTTAGCGAGCCAAGTTTAAGACCCTGACATTGTTGTTTTCAATATATATATATATATATATATATAACGAATTGACCATTACATCGGAAGACACTGGCCAATCAGGCAATGATTGCAGCCTGGCAGTAAGAACCCAACTCTTGTCGACACCAGCAAGATTTTGTTGCCACCCTTACAAGCTGTGTTTCTTTAATAACTTTGTCATGGCAATGTAAAAAAACAAATGAGGCTTTCAAGTACCTCATCAGAACATTTCCAATACTGGGTGGCGCTAAAATAAGAGAGGGGATATTTGTTGGTCCTCAAAATCGAAAGCCTCTTTATGATGACGAGTTCTTTTGCGTGTTGCATGAGAAGGAAACAATAGCATAGCTAGTATTTAAGTCTGTGGCGGACAATTTTCTGGGAAATAACAGATGTGATATTACAATGAAATTGTTGAAACAGCAGATATTATATTACAATGAAATTGTTCACAATCACCTTCTGAAGTATAAGAGTCTTGGCTGCAACATGTCTTTGAAAACTCATAATTTCTTTAGTCAAACTGTGGAGCTATCAGTGATGAACATGGTGAACGATTTGACCAGGACATTACTGCTATAGAGACACGGTATCAAGACAATTGGAGTCTTCCAATGATTGCTGATTAATGTTGGACTATAACAATTGACACCTCATCGATTGACTACAAAAAGCAAGCAAAGAGAGCTCGAACAGCGACTGAATAATTACGGAATGGTTTCAAATGTTCCTTTTTAAAACATTATATGTGAACTTTAAATAATGTTTTTATTTATTTTTATATGATTTCATGTTGAAATATCAATTTTTATAATGCGAAAGTAGAAAAAGGAATTGTTCACCCCAGAGAATTAAACAAGCATGCATCATTTGTATTACAGTAATGTAAATTCATCGTTAACATAAACACAGCCAATTGGTGACTTTCATTATGATATTTGAAATCAGCATGTCAAAATCAATCAGAAATGGTGTATTTAAATTCTGATACAAAGAAAATTCGTTGTAGTGTAATTTGTTGCTGTAACAAAACTGTTACATGTCTGTTTGTTCACAGTTGCCCATCTGCTGTTACTCCGTCTTTGGATGCAGCCAAAAGTAACTTAAAGATATGCCTAACATGGGAAGACTTTATTTATTCACAGATGATCAGAGTTCCCATAATCACTTTTCTTATGAAAGATAAGTTTTCATGAACATTCTGTAACCGAGTGTATACTATTAATTGCATGAGATGTGCTGAGAAATCAGATGGATGAAGGGGAGTCGTGTGGCTGGACTTTTAGGGAACGTCTTAGGAACATTCACAACATTCCAACAAACCTGCGTCCAATCTAATTTTCGAGATCAAACAAGTGTCAATAATGTACGAGTCACTGCCATAAGGTTATGTTATTCTGACAATACGGTCAGACTCAGAACGGAGAGCCACTTATTCAACACCTTGGGATATGTCCATATAGCTGGAATCGTTACAGCTATAGATGTCACTGTTTAATTCTGCCCATCGTGATAGGTTTACTATATACCCATATCTTACATCATCTTTCTCGGTTAGACTGTGCACACATCTTTGGCTTCACATTTTCTGATTTTTAATCAGTACACCAGAACCCTTGCACACCATTCATGCGCATGGCATTCTGGGCACTCGTCATTTGACATGTTGTATTTATAATCTTTATGCTTTTTTTATTTATAATTATCATTTTGTATTTCTTTATCCCTGTTTGTTTTGTTCCTGAGAAAGGTCAATACGATCGAAACGTAGGATCTGAGTGTTGTTATTAGATTATTTATAACATATGTGCTTAACGCTATTTTCTAATTATTATTATTGTTATTGATATTATTAGCGACGACTGGAAAGATCGAGGGGAAGAAAGACAGGGGCCGACCAAGAGAAATGATGCTGGATGGATTGAGACGGTGGCATGGAGGAATATCATCAGCAAAGTTGATCCAGAACACCAAAGACCGAGATCTGTGGAGATACATGAAGACCTACGCCAGCTGGCAGGGCACTTGATGGTGATGAGGAGGAGGTGAAGAATGATTATTGATTGATTGATTGATTGATTGATTGATTGATTGATTGATTTTTCCTATACTTTGTAATACAGGAGACCAGGTGCAAAGGGTCAGCGTACCTAGTTATGAATGCCTCAAATTTTCAGTTAGTAATTACACAACCGGCTGGTCTCCCTGGCCTAGATTTTAAACGACTTTCTTCGTTATCCCGTTTATCCATGTAGGGTAACGCAGCGCGCGAGAATTGATAGCGGTTCTCGCCGCGTTGGTGACATACGGGATAAGGTGAGCCGGCCGCACAGAAAGCAATAACTAACTGAGCGTAATCTTGCCAAGAAATCAACAACAGCGGTAAAATGCTGGTGTTGACAGCGATGTCCTGTAAAGGATATGCGGGGGGAAAATATTATACAACCATTAAACTCTGTTAGATCAATGTGACACACATATTTTTTTTATTCTAAGGTGTCATTGATGTTGTTGGTCGTAGAACAAAGAGATACGATATTATTCATCATTCTAATCACAGTTGAAACATCACAGACTACTGTGTCCTTGTTCATACTAACAGTGGCCGACCGTGCGGCTTTCATAGATGTCTACATTACTTGTACTTTTACCATGTGTTTTCATAGATGTTTACATTACTTGTACTCTTACCGTGCGGCTTTCATAGATGTCTACATTACTTGTACTCTTACAGTGTGCTTTCATAGATGTCTACATTACTTGTACTCTTACCGTGCAGCTTTCATAGATGTCTACATTACTTGTACTCTTACAGTGTGCTTTCATAGATGTCTACATTACTTGTACTCTTACCGTGCGGCTTTCATAGATGTCTACATTACCTGTACTCTTACAGTGTCCTTTCATAGATGTCTACATTACTTGTGCTCTTACCGAGCGGCTTTCATAGATGTCTACATTACCTGTACTCTTACAGTGTGCTTTCATAGATGTCTACATTACTTGTACTCTTACCGTGTGCTTTCATAGATGTCTACATTATTTGTACTCTTACCCTGTGCTTTCATAGATGTCTACATTACTTGTACTCTTACCGTGTGCTTTCATAGATGTCTACATTACTTGTACTCTTACCGTGCGGCTTTCATAGATGTCTACATTACCTGTACTCTTACAGTGTGCTTTCATAGATGTCTACATTACTTGTACTCTTACCGTGTGCTTTCATAGATGTCTACATTATTTGTACTCTTACCCTGTGCTTTCATAGATGTCTACATTGCTTGTACTCTTACAGTGTGCTTTCATAGATGTCTACATTACTTGTACTCTTACCGTGCGGCTTTCATAGATGTCTACATTACCTGTACTCTTACAGTGTGCTTTCATAGATGTCTACATTACTTGTGCTCTTACCGTGCGGCTTTCATAGATGTCTACATTACCTGTACTCTTACAGTGTGCTTTCATAGATGTCTACATTACTTGTACTCTTACAGTGTGCTTTCATAGATGTCTACATTATTTGTACTCTTACAGTGTGC
>JACEFZ010009169.1:105000-115000 GCA_014155875.1 Cepaea nemoralis
TGGGGAGATGTGTATGTGGGTGAGAGATGTGTGGGTGGGGATGTGTATGGGGAATGCATGTGGGGGATGTATGTGTGGGGGATGTGTTTATGGGTGGAGCTGTGTGGGAGGAGAGATGTGTGAGAGGTGGGAGAGGTGTGGGATATGCAGGTGGATGAAGGATGTATGTGAGGATGGGGGATGTGTGTTTGGCTGGGTGGTTGGGGTGTGTTAGGGTAGTAGGGTAGGTGAGAGATGCATGTGTTGATGGGCGGGTGGGTGATGTGTGGGTGTGAGTGGTTAATGGATGAGTACGTGAGTGGGTGGATGTGTGTGAGAGATGAGTGTATGGATGGAGGATGTATGTGTTTGTGGCAAGATGTGTTAGCGGCGGATGTGTGTGGTGGGGTATATGTGGGTGGTGGGGTGTATGTGGGTGGGAGATGTGTGTTTTGGGGTGTTTAAGGGTGGGGGCTATGTGTTGGCAGGTGGGGAGTTGTGTTTGTGGGTGGGCATGTGTGTATAGGTGGGGGTGTGTAGTTGAGAGGTGGCGGATATTGGGTGGGTGAGTGTGTGTAGGTTGTCTAATGTGTGTGTGGGTGGGTAGGGAAAATTGTGAGGATGTGGGATGTGTGTGTGGATAGGTGCGGGATGTGTGGGTTAGCGGAGTTTGTGTGTGTGGTTTTTGTGATGTGTGTTTTGCTGGGTGGTTGCGGGTGTGTGGGTGGGTGGTGGAGAATATGTGGGTGGGTGTGTGCGTGTCGGTTATGGGATGGGTGGGGAATGTGTGTTTGGGTGGGGAAATGTGTGGGTGGGGGTTCAGTGGGTTGGTGGCGGCATGTATTTGTGCCTGGGTCTGTGTGAATGCGTGGAGTTATGTGTGGGTGGGTGGGGGATGTGTGGGTGGCTGCGGGATGTGTGGTGGCTGCGGGATGTGAGGGTGGATGGGGGATGTGTCTCACAACATTGCAATATGCACTGTTTATGTTTACAACTTTCATTTGACAATGTTTTTCCCCATGTGAATGTACCATGCGTAATATGCGTTGTTTACGCTTACAACATCCATTTGACAATGTTTTTTTCCCCCTATGTAAATGTAACATGCACATTTGATGAATGAAAGATGAGTGATTGAAAGGGCCGAATGTAAGACGGGCCTGTGTGCCCAATTTGTAACCCTTTTAAAATAAAGTTCGTTCCTTCGTTCTCTCTCTCTCTCTCTCTCTCTCTCTCTCTCTGTGAATGTGTGTGTGTGTGTGTGTGTGTGTGTGTGTGTGTGTGTGTGTGTGTGTGTGTGTGTGTGTGTGTGTGTGTGTGTGTGTGTGTGTGTGTTCATAGATCTCTACATTACTTACACTCTCACCCCGTGCTTTCATAGATGTCTACATTACTTATACTCTCACCCGTGCTTTCATAGATGTCTACATTACTTACACTCTCACCCCGTACTTTCATAGATGTCTACATTACTATACTCTCACCCCGTACGTTCATAGATGTCTACATTACATGTACTCTCACCGTATTGCTGTCTCAAGTGTTTTGACTTGTTCGCAAGAACACTGCTCATCAAGTCTGCGACATCACACTCCTATTGTTTTTATTCTTGACCTGATCTGTACGTTGTAAGGTATGAACATATGCAAGCTTGTATATGTGCCTTGTGTCTCGCTTTGAGAGGACCTACGCACACCTACATACAATGTCACATCTTGCTGTCCCCGCCTCTTCTCCAGTGAGTCCGCAGACGTCTCTGTGAGTCATGTGAGCATGCGTCTCCACCGTGTTCTCCTCTCATAAACTCTCTTCAGTTCAGAATTTATGTGTCCGAATACCTTGAATGCTTATCCCATGTAATTTCTTTTCCTAGAAGGTCGATTTTTTCTTCTGCGCTGAAACACATTAATATTAGTATATGATTACCGCTTCTTGGCCCTTTGGTTACGATCAAAGTTTAGTTATCTCCACTTGATCAAACCAACGCCACCATTCTAGTATTTTCATCAAAAGACTCCAATGTTTAATTTTTCTATTAAACTAGAATAACCATAATAGCCTATTCAGTCTCTGACATTATCAATGAAGAATTGCTTTTGTCTGCCCCTTCATCGTTTGCTTTTAACCGTACGTTGTATAACATTATAATAAAAACAAAAAATATTCTAAAATGAAGGACATATGGAGCATTACATGGGTTAAGATAGTTCCATTTCCATTACTGAACGTTGCAATCAACCCCTGCACTTGTTGGCATTTTGCAATTTCCGAGACAATTTTATGTTGAGTTGTTTGTCAATGTTTTATGAACGACCGATGCCAATACTGTTGTGAACATGAACATAATGGCGGTCTGTTTCAATTCGCCTGCGAAAGATTTCCACCCCGGGTACGGGGTTATGACATGGTGTTCACTGGCCCTATGCCACACTGGCGGGCCATTATATAGACAAACTAGGCAAATTTTCAACGTTTCCCAATTGATCAAAGATGCTGATATGGTTGTTATAACGTTTCGCAATAAACACTCATAAACACGATGTAAACAGTTACAAAGGAATAAAACTAAGAACACGTAGTTTTAAAATGTTCATTCTTATTTTGTTAAACAATATTTGAGGCGTCTAAATTACAGTAACATATTTACAGTGGTAAGGACATTGAAAAGGGATATTTTCGTTTGTTATGTATTTGGACAAAGAAATCACGGGAGATAATAAAACATCTGGTACAGAAACATTGGGTTAAGGATTAAGGGGAATAACTCGTAAATTTGTAAATATAATATAATGACGTGCATCAAAGGGAAGAAACTTAATATTCATGCGACATTGTAATGATGTGAAGACGTGCATAACGAGAGCATGTTAATATTGATTATTCAAAGTTAAAGTATGAAGATGACAGTGTTATAATGGAGATTTTAAAGTTAAACATGCAAAATATGTGTTGCTTACAAGCATGTTTATTTCATAAAAGGGGAGAGTACACATGACAATGTACTGTACAAGTTATTGTACGAAATATATCCCTGTGGACGACAATCCCTATCAGATTAATATCCGAAATGTGACTAAAACGGCAGTAAGATTACTAATGTGACGCTGGGATGGGCCCTAATTATAACTTCTCTTTTGAGGTTGAACGGGGTAGAGGTAATGTTTGTATGCGTGTATACCTGTGCGGGTTGTTGGTTTGTCGAGACTCCTGTCTGTTCAACTTTTTACATGGAGCAGTGAGGGACATACTGTGCGATAGTTACTGGCACAGGAACAGAGCATTATAGAGCGACCTGTGGCCGTGAAGTTGGAACCGCGACTAACTACTAACTTGATTCATGTAATCACCCAGTCTCTCTAGTGGCATTCACTGTATGAAATTTTCGGCGGGGGGTGGGGGGCTTCGTGGTCTTGAGGTATGGTGTCCGACTCGATGGCTGGAGGTCCCGGGTTCAAGCCATGGTGAGGGCCGGGATTTTTTCAAGTGACTTCTAGTAACAAAATTTCCCCTGGTCTCTGGGTATGAGACCGTACGCCAGTGTGCATTGCTGCGCACTTAAAAAATCCCTTGGCAGTTGGAAATCGAAAAATAGTAGCCTAACGGAGCTGCACAGGCAAAATTTCGAGTTAAAAATCTACCCAAAGTATTTCAGGATAATCGCCGGTGCTACGGAGTTCGTGCACTGAGCTGAGATTCTCCGGACTTAGGCTTGCGTTAGGAGTAGAAAGGAGCACTTATGGGTTACACCCGTGTACAGTGATGTTGATATGTCGACTAACCTAAACTAAACATTCACTTTATGAACCCGATCCATTACTCATCCGATTTCCACAGCAAGCCAGCTCGCAAGCCTATCATCATTTCCGCTCACACCCGCTTAGCCTAGCGTCAAAATGAAGCCGACAGTTGTCAGCCTTGATGTCCTCAGGGACTCCACCAACTCTCTTCGAGTCATGCCCATTATCATCTTCTTGGGCACTCGCATTAACTCACTAAGAAAGCAAGCCTTGGTGAAAGTCTGTGACTCCAGCCCGGTTATTGCGCTTGTTACTGCCATGACCTACATTGTAAAGCCACTTATGTAATAATAAAATATTGATCAATCCCATTGTCAGTAAAGGCATGGAACTGAAATATATCTTATAGAATAACGATGTTTCAATTAGAAAAATGATATGCTAAAATAATGATAGCATAACAACATGCTGGTATCGCATGAACATGGCAAAAAACCCACTAAAGTTGTAGCATAAAAAACAAGCAGATATTGTGCCAGAAAGAGGAGATAATAAAATAATGGTATTGCATTACACATATGAACACGTTACACGAGAGGAAGAAAACGAAACAAATCATCGGCATCATAATACATGGGCATCATGTTACATTGAGCTAAAGTTAAATATTAACATCTCATAAATGTTAACTGAAGAATTTGAGACATATATTTTGATGAAATGTAGATACACGAGACAGGAGGATTGAATGGAAGTTAAACATGTTTTAAAGTCTAACAGGGATATAATAACGTTTGTAAGTTGACGATTTATAGATAAGAGTTTGTCAGACAGATTAGAAAGAGTACTTTCAAACCAAAACAAAACCAATAAACTGTGTACTTTAACATAGTTGTTATATAATGTATGAAAGGTGAGGGAATAGGATATTGATAATTGTTTTGTGGCATAGACAAATCATGTAAATAGACAACAGGGAATACAGCAAAATAATTATATAGCTATGAAAGGGAAATAACACAGTATAGATGTAACGAAAACCAGATGCTCTCTCTCTCTCTCTCTCTCTCTCTCTCTCTCTCTCTCTCTCTCTCTCTCTCTCTCTCTCTCTCTCTCTCTCTCTCTCTCTCTCTCTCTCTCTCTCTCTCTCTCCCAGCGTGCGCGCTCAAGCAAACGCCTGTTTTGCAATTTACTTTGTACACTGGGATGCTTGATGCGGTATTTAATGTAACAAGATGTACCATGTTCAGACAGCAAAAGTGAATGAGAACACTTGGAGTATGAAAGATTCTGTGATATAGTCAAACTTGTTTAAATAAGACTAAGTGTGAGTGAGAATACATGGAGCAAGACATAATTTCTATTGAAAGATTTTAGCATGCATGAGAGCAAATGATTACTCCACCATTATCATCAAGTAATATGTAGGTAATTACACCATGCCATTAATGTAGTATTATCACGTGTATACGAATGTTTATGGTGTATTTACAAATGTAAGAAACACACACAACACACCCTGTAAATACACACTGTTTGGTACGAAATAAATGTTTGAAAAAAAATAGTGATGCAGTTACAGTGGTTCTCACGTGTTATGAAACAATTGTCATGAAAGATTAGTAAATGCTAGCCAAGAGAAATAGCCCACATCTCTTGTGAATATTCGTACACCATATGTAATTAATGTCAGCTAGATTGGCACGTGTTTTAAAAATATGGCACAGACTCCAGACACAGCCCAGAAAAGCACACATCAAAAATATGGCACTGACTCCAGACACAGCCCAGAAAACCACACATCAAAAATATGGCACTGACTCCAGACACAGCCCAGAAAACCACACATCAAAAATATGGCACTGACTCCAGACACAGCCCAGAAAACCACACATCAAAAATATGGCACAGACTCCAGACACAGCCCAGAAAACCACACATCAAAAATATGGCACTGACTCCAGACACAGCCCAGAAAAGCACACATCAAAAATATGGCACAGACTCCAGACACAGCTCAGAAAAGCACACATCAAAAATATGGCACAGACTCCAGACACAGCCCAGAAAACCACACATCAAAAATATGGCACAGACTCCACACACAGCACAGAAAACCACACATCAAAAATATGGCACTGACTCCAGACACAGCCCAGAAAACCACACATCAAAAATATGGCACTGACTCCAGACACAGCCCAGAAAACCACACATCAAAAATATGGCACAGACTCCAGACACAGCACAGAAAAGCACACATCAAAAATATGGCACAGACTCCACACACAGCACAGAAAACCACACATCAAAAATATGGCACAGACTCCAGACACAGCCCAGAAAACCACACATCAAAAATATGGCACAGACTCCAGACACAGCCCAGAAAACCACACATCAAAAATATGGCACAGACTCCAGACACAGCTCAGAAAAGCACACATCAAAAATATGGCACAGACTCCAGACACAGCCCAGAAAACCACACATCAAAAATATGGCACAGACTCCAGACACAGCCCAGAAAACCACACATCAAAAATATGGCACAGACTCCAGACATAGCTCGGAAAAGCACACATCAAAAATATGGCACAGACTCCAGACACAGCCCAGAAAACCACACATCAAAAATATGGCACAGACTCCAGACACAGCCCAGAAAACCACACATCAAGCATGACTGCTGCAGGATCATATATAATACCGACTCCCTGGTGAAGGGGCTAACAACTTTCTCCGTAATCCCGTATATCCACATGAGGAACACAGCTGCGCGAGATTCGACAGCTGATCGCGTCGCGTTGGTTACTTACGGGGTATGTGAGCCGGTCGTTCAGAAATCAATGGCAAACTACTGAGCGTAATATTGCCAAGATTATCAACACCAGAAAAATTCTGGTGTTTACTGCAACGTCATGTAAGGGATATGCAACTTTTAAATAAAAATAGCTTGCAATGTTTTATTATTGGTATGATAGCTTCTCGGCCTTTTGGCTAAGATCAAAGTGTGGATTTTTATGCATTGATCATGCCGGGGTGCACAGACGGTCAACCAAACTGCACACTCCAATCATCAAGTCACTGTCCAATAACATTGGCAGTGGGCCTTGGCAGACCACCATGGGCCGAAAGGTACATATTGGGACTAACTGGCGAATTAAAAAAACAAATCACCTTCAAATCAATATCCTATTTGTAACTGACTCGGTCACAGGGTTATTAATCTGAGCTAGGGTTGAACCCTTATATAACTTCTCTTCTGAGATTAAACGAGGTATGGATACTGATATAGTGGAATGGAAACAAATTTAATTGTCCGGATTTTTTCACTTGTTTACTTTTATTTTTTATTTACTTTTTTTTTTAGTGGGGGGGGGGGGGGTGTCTTAGTCCCTCCATGTGCCTTTCGACCACCGAAGTCCACCTAGTCCTGACCGCCAGTGTTAGTGGACAGTGGTTCGGAATTCGTATTTGTCAGTTCGGATACTCGCCTTTGCTGACGCGCCCTGGCTTGATCACGTGCAGAGGAATCCACACTTTAATCTGAAATAAAAGGCCGATATTGCTGCAAATTGACATAAAAGATAGGCCACCTGCCGAAAGTGTCGCACAAAGCACTAACTCCATAGCTCCAGCGACGACCTCTAGTGTCTCGTGAAACAAATGACGTAGTCCGGAATCGAATTCACAACCTTCGGAACGCTAGGCAGGCAACTTGGCCACGAAGTCATTGATATGCTAATGGTGCATGTACTCCAGGGGGCAGCTTCGTGAGGCCCCAACACAGACACGGCCGTCTGCTCGTGGAGAATAGGGTCTGGTCTTCTCTCTCTCTCTCTTCTACCACTCTCTCTCTCTCTTATATCTCTCTATTTCTCTCTTCTACCTCTCTCTCTCTCTTATATCTCTCTCTTCTCTCTCTCTTCTCTCTCTCTCTTCTACCACTCTCTCTCTCTCTTATATCTCTCTATTTCTCTCTCTCTCTTCTACCTCTCTCTCTCTTATATCTCTCTATTTCTCTCTTCTACCTCTCTCTCTCTTATTTCTCTCTCTCTTCTCTCTCTCTTCTACCACTCTCTCTCTTATATCTCTCTATTTCTCTCTTCTACCTCTCTCTCTCTTATTTCTCTCTCTCTTCTCTCTCTCTTCTACCACTCTCTCTCTCTTATATCTCTCTATTTCTCTCTTCTACCTCTCTCTCTCTCTCTTATATCTCTCTCTTATTTCTCTCTCTCTTCTACCTCTCTCTCTTATCTCTCTCGCTTCTCTCTCTCTCTCTTCTCTCTCTCTCTTCTACCTCTCTCTCTCTCTTATATCTCTATCTTCTACCTCTCTCTCTCCCTCTTATATCTCTCTCTTCTCTCTCTCTTCTACCTCTCTCTCTCCCTCTTATATCTCTCTCTCTCTCTTCTCTCTCTCTTCTACCTCTCTCTCTCTCTCTTATATCTCTCTCTCCTCTCTCTCTCTTCTACCTCTCTCTCTCTTATATCTCTCTCTTCTCTCTCTTCTACCTCTCTCTCTCTTATATCTCTCTTATATCTCTCTCTTCTACCCCTCTTTCTCTCTCTTATATCTCTCTCTTCTCTCTCTCTCTCTCTTCTACCTCTCTCTCTCTTTATATATCTCTCTCTTCTACCTCTCTCTCTTATATATATCTCTCTTCTCTCTCTTCTACCTCTCTCTCTTCTACCTCTCTCTTCTCTCTCTCTCTTACCTCTCTCTCTTATATCTCTCTTCTCTCTCTCTTCTACCTCTCTCTCTCTCTCTCTCTCTCTCTCTCTCTTCTATCTCTCTCTCTTCTCTCTCTCTTCTACCTCTCTCTCTCTTCTATCTCTCTCTCTCTTCTCTCTCTTCTACCTCTCTCTCTCTCTCTCTCTCTGTTGAGATGTTATCTTATAGTCCATGCCACCTGGCGTTGGTGATCATGTCTGTACACAATCTTCTGTCCTTTGTCCAGCCCATCTTTTCTGCTACCGACGTTGCTCCATGCCATTACATCAAACTGTTCAACATCTTCTCTCTTCCCCCCCCCCCCCCCCCCATCCAACCTTTCCGTTGTGACAACATAATCCAGCTTTCCCCTTCTCACAACAAGCACAAAGAATATGGACTGTCCTCTTCTGATACGGTAACCAGTTCTCTATGTGAGTTTATTCCTTTCTAGATATTTTCATTGCCTTTTCTATCCACCCACCTCGTTCTCATCACTCTTTTACAACACATCTCCGCAGCCTTCACGTGAACCCTCACTTGTCAGCTAATTTTCCATGATTTGCTGGCATACATCAGGGTTTGTTCAAAATAGCTATGTTGGTATAATTCATAAATTTCATTGTTGTTTCCATAAGCTTCCGGTGAGTCATCGTCCTGTAACAGCTGTAGCTCTGAACATCTGGACATGTGTTTTCTTCACGGCCAACTCATTCCCAACAATCTTCTCAAAAACCACACATCAGCCCACTTATCCTCAACATTCTTCTCACAAACAACACATCGCCCCACAGTCTTCTAATTAAATTTATAAATCAAGCAAAATCTTAACACGGCCCCTAACATGACCCCTAACTCGACCCTAGCATGACCCCTAACTCGACCCTAACATGACCATAGCTCGACCGCTAACTCGACCCCTAATACGACCACTAACACGAACCCTAGCACAGCCCCAAACAAGGTCAATAAAACGACCCCAGGCACTTATGCAACCAATCGTTACACAGACACCGGAACACAACCCCAAACCCACAACTGCATTATTGCTGGTGACTTTACAGGTCCCCTTATTTCAATCAATATGTCAAAGTGGCCTTCATGTGGCTCATCGATATCTCGTAGACATGGCTTGTACACACCCGCTACACACCAAAACTCAACACCTCCATGAACTGTACACACCCGCTACACACCAAAATTCAACACCTCCATAGCCTGGACACAGCCGCTACACACCGAATCTTAAACCCTTCTATTCAGCGTGTCCCTTGGCGTCAATCCATGACAGCATCAGTCTGACCAAACTTCACATAGAGGTTTAAAACGGTTTCAAATGCAACAAGATCGACTTCATTGCACCGAGTCTGCTCCCATATGGCTCGGTCTCTTTTCGCAGGGCTGCCTGCCGAAACCCTCGGACAAATCACGAACTCCTTGGCTCCAGCGACGACTCCCATGAGCCTCTGAGAAAATCTTGACCCGTACGACTTAGGCAGGTATCGAACACACAATCTTTGGAGCATGAGGTAAGCAGCGTAACCACATGACTACGGAGACTGACTACT
>JACEFZ010009169.1:120000-177500 GCA_014155875.1 Cepaea nemoralis
ATCTGTTCGACTTGCTCATTATCATATGTTGGACTTGCCCATTATCATAAGTTGGGCCTGCTCATTATCATCTGTTGGACTTGCTCATTATCATATGTTGGACTTGCCCATTATCATATGTTGGGCCTGCTCATTATCATCTGTTGGACTTGCTCATTATCATCTGTTGGACTTGCTCATTATCATATGTTGGGCTTGCTATTTTTCATCTGTTGGACTTGCTCATTATCATCTGTTGGACTTGCTCATTATCATATGTTGGGCTTATTCATTATCATCTGTTGGACTTGCTCATTATCATATGTTGGGTTTGTTCATTATCAACTGTTGGGCTTGCTCATTATCATCAGTTGGGCTTGCTCATTATCAACTGTTGGGCTTGCTCATGATCAACTGTTGAACTTGCTCATTATCATCTGTTGTTGGGCTGAGTCCAGAATCGACATCACAGCACTCGAAACATTCCTATACGTGCTCAGTCTTCACCTTCAACAGCCAGCGAAGAGTCCCAATACTAATGATACCAGTAGCAGTCTGATGATGTGTCCGTTTGGCCTTTCCTCGGAGTCCGGACCTTCGGCCAGATCCCATGGTTACTCCCGCAGAGCCACTACCATCATCTAGTGGCTTGCCCGTTGCAGAACTATATCCGCATATTAGTTTTTGTTAAATATCTCCATCAACAGCCAGATGTCATACCTCTTTTCTTAGTTTCACTACAAAATAATAATTATTATTATCCCTAGGCCTACGATGTGTGTAAGCGGGGCATGATTGATACAGGCATTGATATTGTGCCTTGGGAGCAAGTCGATGCAGATCGTATTCCTAGAAGGCAATAAAGACAAAGGGGGAATTTATTGCAGATAGGTCACATACCGAGCGTGAGATGGTGCGTGATGATGGAAATGACCATGTGTTCATATGCATCCCTTCTGGACAAACATTTTCCCTGAATTGGTCTGATCAGTCACATTCGCTACCGCCTTGGGCTGTACTTATTATGCTAAACGAAGGGGAGGATGACAAGACCAAAGAAGAAGTCCTAAAGTCAACATTGTTGAATAAAGTCTCGGTCTGGCCATAAAGGAGAGCAAAATCCAAGGCAGGGGAAACAGGACGTCCCGGGAAAAACTACATCACAGAAGCCTTCAAGGATGTTCGGGCACCGACTTTTGCTGAAGCTGAAGACAGTTGTTGAGACAGGAGATCGTAGAGGAGTATGGTCAGATGAGTTCAACACTAATTTGAACTGACGGACCCAATGAATGAAGGAATAAAAACATTGATAGTATTTGCCCAAAAAAATTGAAATATACCACTTTGAAATTGCACTGCATCGATTTGGTGATTGCTGGAGATTGCAATTCTAATATTGTGTGGGGATTTCCAGTTGGTGCACATGGAATTATTCAGATCGGGTTTATCTCAGGAGGGGACATTCTCTGGAATTCACTAGGGCATTTTCTAGAATTCTCTGAGTCATTCACTTGAATTTTCTTTGACATGCTCTATGATTCTCTCGGGCAGTAGTAGTAGTAGTAGCAGTAGTAGTAGTAGTAGTAGTAGTAGTAGTAGTAGTAGTAGTAGTAGTAGTAGTAGTAGTAGTAGTAGTAGTAGTAGTAGCCGTGTTAGTAGTAGTAGTAGTAGTAGTAGTAGTAGTAGTAGTAGTAGTAGTAGTAGTAGTAGTAGTAGTAGTAGTAGTAGTAGTAGCCGTGTTAGTAGTAGTAGTAGTAGTAGTAGTAGTAGTAGTAGTAGTAGTAGTAGTAGTTGTTGTTGTTGTTGTTGTTGTTGTTGTTGTTGTTGTTGTTCGTATTCTTGTTCTTGTGGTGGTGATGGTTGATGTTGTTGATGATGATGATGTTGGCGGTGATGGTGCTGTATTCGTAGCAGTATTATTAGTACCACAGAACGCGACTCCCCGCTTGTAATTGAACTTATTTTTACGTGAAATCAATAACAATAACGTTTGTGAAACTAGGTTCAAATGACACAAATATTCACTGCCAGCAAATCATACGGGTTCGCATTGTTGGTGATATCACATTACATTTGCGCGAATTGTCGGTGACTCTAAATTACACTAACGTACATTTTAGAATACCAGAGCACACGGACTGACTTTTTTACGATATTAAATCACACTGGTTCACCTTCTTGTGGCACTAAAGCACCTTGGTCTCCATTTTTTGTGATACTTAACCACATTTGTTCACATTTTCGGTGATACTAAACTCACATTTTCGGTGATACTAAATCACACTGGTTCACATATTTGGCGTTACTAAACCGTATTTCCACTTATTACCTTATATTCATATATTTTTGTTGATACTAAACCATATTTTCACATATTTTCTGTTATACTAAACCACGCTTTCACACAACTTTCGGTGATACTAAATCACACTGTATCACAAAGTCAATGACACTAAGTTGTGCTGGACAAACCATCAAGATCTCAATGAATAAATACATACTGACACATCAATGATAAACACAGCAAACCAACCGTGACGGCCGAATCAGGTCATATTTACGGCAGGTGACATACATGTACCAACCGTGACGGACAAAGTAGGTCATATTTAAGCCAGATGACACACATGTACCAACCGTTACGGCCAAATTAGGTCATATTTAAGCCAGATGACACACATGTACCAACCGTGATGGCCGAATCAGGTCATATTTACGCCAGGTCACACAGTGTACCGTTAGTTAACTTCCCTTTGCAGACGAACTCTCAAGCAAGATGGAGGTAATTATCCCAGACTGTACCATCGAGCCGGCATGGATTTTTCTGTCAGGAGTTCTTGACAATGAATGCCATCTTCGGAGTCCGGAGGGAGTCGAACGCGTCCAATGCACTCATCACTGCCAAGTTTGTTGTCGTGATAGGCCGTCACTTCCAAGCCGATGCTCTTCAGTTTTTCTCTGTGCACGCTGAAGACTAAGGCTTCGTTCCAGGTGGGGGAGTGGGTACCGTGGGCGGTAGTCGTCTTCTTCTTCTTTAGTTTCTTGGTGCCAGACGTGATGCAGACTTTGATGAAGGGATCTGTTGAGGATCAGAGAAAACATCAAATGAGGATAATGTGTTGACATCAAGTTGACAGTTAAGAATCGAGAGTCTGGTAGATAGGGATGTTATTTGTACACAAATACAAAGTAGCAACAGATACCACTCTGGGTGTGACATAATTGTCACATTACTTTTCTGGACATGGGATGTACAACATAGACAGGTTCCTTTCTGGACATGTTATGTGATGTGGAACATAGACAAGTTCCTTTCTGGACATGTGATGTGAATACAACATGGACAGGTTCCTTTCTGGAAATGTTATGTGATGTAAAGCATAGACAGGTTCCTTTCTGGCCACGTTATGTGACGTACAACATAGACAGGTTCCTTTCTGGACAAGTTATGTGATGTAGAACATAGACAGGTTCCTTTCTGGACAAGTTATGTGATGTACAACATAGACGGCACTCTGGCTTGTGATAGAGAACATTTTTGACAGAATGGTATGGGGAATATGTTCTGTACAGGACGAGTCACATAATGATAATGAGCAGCAATCTACTTTCACACTCTCACACATACATACAACGTGCATTCGCACAACACACATACACACAACACACATACGCACACTCACACATACACACAACACAAATACACACTCACATATACACGCACTCACACACACACGCGCGCGCGCTCGCGCGCGCAACACAAAACACCTAAGTAATCGTGACCATCACTGATCAGTCCACACACCTACACACAACACATACATATGCACACACAACATATACACATGTACACACTACAGACATACGGGCGAACACATTTAATCCAGTGTGGTTGAAAGTTTGGAGTTGCGAGTTCTAAGGCCTGTTTTGTCTTGAAATGTTCTTCGACACGGTGGGTAAAGAATGCTTGCCGCTCCTGGAATAATATCTCCAGTAGTGTTGTTGTTTTTTCGCAGCATGTTTTTTATTTTTATTTTGTTATTTATTTTTCCACAGCTCCTGCAGTCCTGTTTGCATCACAAGTGACTACATCCTTGCGTAATGAATGTGCGCCATGAATTTCGGTTTTTGGCAGCAGTCTCCCAAGTGTCGTGATGAATTCCAAAAGCTTTTAGTGAGATCTTCGGAGTGTCTTTAAAGCGTTTCCTCTGACCGCCTTGGGAGCGTTTACCACAACGCAGTTCGCTGTAAAAAAATTCGTTTAGGGAGCCTGTGATCTGGCATGCGAATCGAGTGACCAGCCCAGCGAATAGGATTCTTCAACATACACACACACACGTACACACACACACATACACACACACAATGTACATTAAACACGTATCACACTGCACACAGCATACGTACACACAACACACACACATACAAGATACACACGTAACACAATGCACACAACACCTGTACACAGCACACACACACAAGATACATACACACGTAACACAATAGACACAACACACGTACACACAACGTATGTACACATACACGTGCAACTATAGCACATACACACACACACGTACACACACACACACACACACATATAACGCACAGAAACATACGTGACGCTGTAAAATCACCAGTTATTGTGCTCCACACTAACAGCCCCCTACAATAACACATTCTCATAAAAGACACACCACACGCACACTCACACACACTACAGAGAGAGAGAGAGAGAGAGAGAGAGAGAGAGAGAGAGAGAGAGAGAGAGAGAGAGAGAGAGAGAGAGAGAGAGAGAGAGAGAAACGCACTTCACGCTTCAAAACACCAACGTTATCTGGAGCCGTACCATCTAATCTCTTACCAATACAGACATTAACACACATACACACAACACAGACAAACACACACACATTCATGCTTCGAAAACACCAAAGTCACCACGACCCGCACCAAGCAGCCCCCTATCAACACAGACCGCAACATTGGCAACAACTATAATTGCTCCGACATCGCCTCCTGCTAAACTGGCTTAAGGCGAAAGTACTCGAGTAAGTGTTCACCAGGTTTATCGATTAGCTAATCCTGCTTGTTTTGGTATGTGGGTGACGTCAGCGCATCTAAAACATGGCGGCCTGGAGATTAAAGTCTGATTGTAAACTATTAAACGCCAGGTTGACAGTTGGTAAGCATCTGGTTGTAAACAGCTAATCGCCTGGTTGTGAATTAGTAAACATCTGGTTGTAAACAGTTAAACGTCTGTGTGTAAACGGGTAAACGTTTCCGTGGCAAAGTTTTCAAGCCGTCTGCCTCGCGTTTCGTGGTTGTGGGTTCGATTCCGGGCTAAATCTTTTTTTTTTCTAAAGCATTTTTCTCGGAGACTCCTGAGGTCGTCGCTGGAGTTACGGCGTTCGTGCTTTATGCGGCGCTTTCGCCAGGCCACCCTTTACGACTCTCTCTCTCTCTCTCTCTCTCTCTCTCTCTCTCTCTCTCTCTCTCTCTCTCTCTCTCTCTCTCTTAAGAATTGTAAACAGTTAAACATCTCATTGTAAACAGTTAAACGTCAGGTTCTAAACAGATAAACGTTTGATTGTAAACAGTTAAAGGGCCCTCTGACATTCTTTTAATGCGTATTTCGTTTATGTTGTTCTACTTCTGTCCTTTATCCCCTATGGAGGAATATTCTCTCAGACATCCCACGTCAAGCTGTCTCATCTCTTGCTATCTCCTGCATATCTCTCCATGTCCCCCACTTTTATTCATCTCTGTAGTTCTCTTCGCTGTCTCTTTTTAGGCCTCCCGTAATTTCGCTTGTATTGTGATTTCCAAACAAGAGTTGTATGTATGAATGAAGATATATCTTCTTCTTCTTCTTCAGCGTTCCGAGCCATTGAGGTTCTTTGCTGCAAATACAATCTGTCTCCATTCGTCTCTCTGGTGGACCTTCTCTTGCCAGTCGTTGATTCCAAGTGCTTGTAGGTCTGTACATGTATTATCTCTCCACCGCCTTCTTGGTCTACCTCGGGGTCTACGGTCATTTATTTCCTGAGTGTAAGCGAGTTTTGTTTCCCTATTATCTTCCATTCTTTCTATATGCCCCAGCCATTGTAGTCTATTAGCCTTCATGGTACCAGTGATTAGCGGGGACTTAAACAAATCATAAATGATTTTGTTACTTCTTCTTTTCCACTCTCCACTTTGTGTATCCCTAATGGGTCCAAAGATGCGTCTTAAAATTTTGTTCTCAAAGGTTTGTAACAAGGCTTCGTCTCCTTTCGTTGTACTCCAGGTTTCAGAGCCATACAGCACAACTGGTTTGATCAGTGTTTTGTATATTGTGATTTTGGTGTTACGAGATAGCGCCTTTGATTTTAGTAGATGTTGTAGTGCATAGTATATCTTATTTCCAGAGTTGATTCTAGTTTGTATTTCTTCCCTTATGATGTTGGAGCAGTTGAAGATTGTACCCAGGTATTTGTATGTTTCCGTTCTTTTAATGGTCATCTTATCTATTTGTATGTGGCCAGAGTTTTTAGCCATTCCGTCTCTTGAAATTACCATATATTCTGTCTTATCTTGGTTGATAACCAGCCCCATCTGTTGGGCTTTTTCCTTTAAGTGAGTCAATATTGCCAATGTCTTTTCTTCACTTTGCCCTATAATATCTATATCATCTGCATAACCAAGTAGCTTGGATGTTCCTCCAATATCACATTCCTCCTTTACCTTCCTTACAACTTTCTCTAGAGCCAGATTGAAGAGTAGCGGCGATAGTGCATCACCCTGTTTCAAGCCAGATGTTATTTGGAAGGGGTCTGATGTCCTGCCTTTATATGTAACTATATTATAAGTATCTTCCATGCATAATAATAATAATAATAATAATAATAATAATAATAATAATAATAATAATAATAATAATAATAATAATAATAATAATAAGTCTTTATTTTCAAAGGGTTAAGAATTGGGCACGCAGGCCCGTCTGACATTCTGCCCTTCTTCTCTATTTCCTCTCATACATTCTTTCATTCAACATCACTTATGAAGCAACTTTTGACAACAAAAGAACATTAAAACGCATGAAAAATAATCAATAACAAATGACTCACTGAGGCAGTGTTTAACATGGGCATTATAAATACCTAAGGAGGGTGTAACGTGCCATACATAAGGGAATGTTTTTTGGCTAGTTGTCGTTTGAGATAAGTTACCATTATTGTCTTTTTTGTGTTATTTGTTATGGGGGCATGTAGTCTGTACTAAGGTAGTGTTCAAACAGGTTGCGAATGTATGTATCATGATTGGTGGTGTCTTTGATTTATTGTGGAAGATTGTTCCACAACTGAGCGGCAGAGTATGCTAAGCTTGTTTTTATATAAGTCTATCCTAGGTTTAGGGACATGAAGTATATTTAGTCGTTCGCTATGTCTAGCGTTATATTTAAACAATGGCCAAAGGTAGCTTGGAGCATTTTGAAATAGGATTTTGTGAATTAGTTTGGTCTTATTAAAAAGCAGGCGCTTGTGGAGTGGCAGTAACCGGAGACGTTTATATAGGTTAGCATTGTCGGTAAGCTTTTCACCATTAATTAAACGCACTGCCCTTTTCTGGAGTGAATATAGGCGTTTTGTTATTGATTTGGAGCATCCATCCCAGACTGTGGAGCAGTAATCAATATGTGTTTGTATATGAGAAGTATAGAATATCTTTCTTGTGTTTTCGTCAAGGAAATTTTTTATTTTGGCAAGTTGGTATACTTTTTTGGCTATTTGTTTAACTAGAGCATGAACATGTGAGTTAAAAGTTAGATTTTGATCTATGATAGTTTGGTCATGTTGATTAACTTCCTTGGTATTTCAAATTCCTGCATAGCATTCCATAGACTATTCCTATGGACACTATCATAAGCCTTTTTAAAATCCACAAAAATGTTATGGAGATCTCTTTTATATTCCCAATGTTTCTCGGCTATTTGTCGTAAGATAAATATCTGATCTATTGTTGATCTGTTTTGTCTAAAACCCGCCTGGTAGTCACCTAATGTGTCTTCTGAATATGATTTTAGTCTATTTAGTAATACTGAGGATAGTATCTTATAGCTTGTGGACAGTAGTGATATTCCTCTATAATTTCCACATTGGAACTTGTCTCCTTTCTTAAAGATAGGTATCAATAATGACTCTTTCCAGTCATGGGATAATTCTTCTGTCCTCCAGATTTTTATTATTAGTTCGTATAGCTTTAGATGTAATGCATGGCCACCTGTCTTTATAAATTCAGCAGCAATTCCATCAGTCCCAGTTGCCTTATTGTTTTTAAGTCGTGTGATTACATATAGGATTTCTTCAAATGTAGGTTCTTCAATTTGTGGTTCGCATGTTAGAACCTCTTCCTGTGGGAAAGTGTTACTTGGAGCTTCACAATTTAGTAATTCAATAAAATATTCTTTCCATGTGTTGCACTTTTCTTCTTTGGTATTTATCATATTCCCATTTTTGTCTTTTAAACCATATGTGTTTTGTTGGTGCCCTCGTTTCATTGACTTCAGTTCTGTAAAAAAATTTCTGGATTCATTTTTCTGGTGATTAGTTTCCATATCTGTGATTATACTACTCATATATTCTCGCTTCTGCTGTCTGACTATGAAGATATATGGGCGTGAGAAAGTCACAGAGAGAGAGAGAGAGAGAGAGAGAGAGAGAGAGAGAGAGAGAGAGAGAGAGAGAGAGAGAGAGAGAGAGAGAGAGAGAGAGAGAGAGGCGGAGAAGGAGGAGTAGGTCTTTTTGTTTGTATTAGTACACATGTCAGGATCTTATATTCGGCTCGTTGGCTAACACGTGTGAGACAGTACAAGTATAACGTGATTCGACGTAAGACACAGCAACACAAGTTCTATGGATTTATTGCCACATTAAATACAGAACGATAATTACAACGATCTACAATATATAACTCACAACCACAATACAGCTCATAGGTCTGACGCTCAAGATATCAGTCGTTCGGCTTTCAACCACGGAGATTCACACAAACGCCTTGCTCTCGTCACACATGTCCTTCCAGTCTCCTGTCCCAGCTCGGTCTGAGCTATCACGCACACTGCCCACTGCCTCTGGTGGGGTCACGTGGCTTGCGTGCGTCTGTCGTCAGCCTGACCGCTGGTCGCGTGTCAGGTAGCAATCTTGCCAGCCGACAACTCTTGTCCGCCGGGTGCCGTAACGATGTTGCTGCATAGCTAGGCTCTGACACACTCTTGTTAGTGAGTTTGTGATTGTGAATATATATGTATGCGAGGAAGTGTGTATTTGTGACTTATTAAGTGGGTGCATAGAGTATGTGTAAATGATGTAAATATGTATGTAGGTATGTATGTATGTGTTTATGTATGTGCATGTGCATGTGTGTCTGGCTGCCTGCCTATCTCATAACATGGTAATATGCAGTGTTTATATTCACAACATTCACTTGGCAATATGTTTTTTCCTATGTGAATGTAACATGCACAATAGTTAATTTACGTAAGAAAGATGAGTGATTGGAAGGATCGAATGTAGGACGGGCCTGCGTGCCCAGCTTGTGTCCCTTTGAAAATGAAGTTCGTTTGTTCGTTGGTTAGTCCTCTGGTTTTCTCGGTGTTTGTCCTGGCCAGCGCCAGCATCCTTTCTTCACCTCTGAGTTCAGTGGAATGTTTAGTTTTCCTCATGAGCTCTGCGCTGGTAATTCAGTCTTACAGTCATTCAGTCGTACAGTCATACTGTCATTCAGTCGTACAGTCATACTGTCATTCAGTCGTACAGTCATTCACTACATACAGTCATTCAGTCATTCAGTCATTCAGTCATACAGTCATAAAGTCATTCAGTACATACAGTCATAAAGTCATTCAGTACATACAGTCATACAGTCATTCAGTACATACAGTTATACAGTCATACAGTCATTCAGTCATACAGTCATTCATTCATACAGTCATTCAGTCATCTTCTCTCCCTTCATTTAAGTTTTGGGTAGGCGGAAGGGGGCGGGGTGGGGGGGGGGAGTGGGTGTAAAGATCTTGTATGAACTCTTTCTAATCCTTTTTGTAAGTTGGTATTCATTTCTCTAAGTTTGTTCTTGATACCATCACTCCATCTGGTGGTCTTCCTTTTGCCCTGTATCCCTATATTTCGTCAATATGGCTGTTTGTGATAGATTGTACCAGAGAATTATTGTGAGGTGGCCAAACCATTTAATCTGTCGTTCATTAATCTAGTTCATGTCTGGTTTCAGATCAAGTCTTCCTCTAATGTCCTCATTCCAGGTCTATCTCTCACGGTTACCCCTGGAGCTCTTTAAAGACAACACTTCTTTGTAGCTATGATCCTGGGCTAATTAGTTGCATTGAGCGTTCGTGTTTGAAACTGGTTTTCCATCCTGTTTCAGGATATTGCGGTCAACACCAGCATCTTTAGGCTGTATGTTGATTCCTAGGCTACATTACGCTCATCAACACGCCACTACTTTCTGAGCGACCGGCTCCATACTCTCATAAGTCACTTTTGCGATTCGAACCACTGCTAATTCTCGTCGCGTCACGTGACGAGAGTATTCGGGGTTAGCGGAGAAAGCTGCTAACTCCTCGGCCACGGAGCCGGCCGGTAACATAATGTCGGCCAAAACATAGTTCTTATGAGATGTGCCTTAGCACTTATAAGTATCTGTTTATGCGACAGAAGTCTCGCTAGTTGTCCCAGTACCTGATTTGTCTTTGTACAATTTGTGTTGATTTTTCTATCCATCAGTCTGAAGTGAAAATTGACCCTAGATATTTAAATTCGCTGGTTTGTTTTATTCCCGAGTTCTTTATTTGTATTAATGCAGTTTCTGGCTGTCTGTCTTTCACCATTGTCACTGTCTTGTCAATGCTTCTTTTCCTGTTCTATTTCCCACACTTGAAATTGACTTGAATTTGATGGTTTTGAACGCTATCTTCATCTTCTGCTATTAACACATAGGCTATCATTACATGTAATAGATGAGAGGAATGCTAACAGTTTAAAAGGTTAGCATAGAAAGATGGAATGAGTACTGTAGAGACACATACGAAGACACGACATGATGGAGCCATGGACAACAAAGACAGAAAGGTGTAGCGTTGGTATGGTGGCTAGTGCACTTGCCCCTCGATGACATGGTCTGAGTTCAATCCTCAGCCGTGGCAGGATTCTTGTTCCCTACCAGTACTTCTCTGAGGTCGACCCAGCCACATAACAGGGTCATCATTATCACCATCACGTGCCTTGGCGGTTGTCGTAGGCGCCCATGTCTTTCCACAAATCTCTATCATTGACGCTTTGGATCAACGCTGTTGATGGTATTCCTCCTTGTCACCGTTTCAGACAAACCCAGCATCATTTCTCTCGGTCTACTTCTGCCTCTTTTCACACTGATCTTTCCAGTTGTCACGATATTTTCTAATGCCTCTCTTCTCATAACATGACCAAAGAAGGATACTTGTCTCTTTCTTATAATTATATATAATTGTCTACTTTCAGTGACCTCATCCAGGTAATCGTCGTTAGTTACTGTGGCAGTCCAAGGTGTAGGCAACAGTCGTCTCTGGAACTATATCTCTGTTGCTTCCTAGCTCTTCCTAACTTGTCACAAGAGGTCTCACTACAGACATTGGTAATTTTCAGGATTTGCTGGGAATTAACTACGAAGAAAGACGCAGAAGAAGGAAACTGCACCCCTCATCTCTGTGTACAGTATCCTAGAATACGTTATCACTTCCCACTCACCATCTGCGTATGTCTTCCTTATAGGAAAAAACACAAAACAGTTATGTGTAAGTCCTTTACCAGAAGTCGCAGTAAACCCCAGAATTAATTAACTGTTTATGATTTATTATTCAAATTTAGCCCAGTAGTTTGCCATTGCTTTCTGAACGACCGACGCTTCATACCCTAAAACCCAACTCAAAAACTCCCGCTTCCAAACAGCTCGTCTTTCATTGTGTATGTCGGTATGGAACTATGAAAATGAGCGTGCGCACTACCCCCTACCCACAAAGCCGTTGTCTTCCTTATAATTTTTAACAATGACGACAACAACAATGATAATGACGACAGAAAGCAACATGGCAGTGAACTCACTCAGGTCAGCTTTGCTGTCGTCTGCTAGGCGCAGGTTCCTGGCGCGGACAACCACCACCGTCAGGCGTTCAGCACTCGGGAGGTAGCTGACCGAGAACATCACGTCACCCAGGTCCTTCTGCTGCAATAGACAGTCCGAGAGATAACACAGGGGTCGATGATTCCGGAATGTACAAGGTGATGTTAGCACCACAGGTGCTAGTATTGTTGATGTTGTTGTTGTTTTAATACACACGCGCGCGCACGCGCGCACGCACACACACACACACACACACACACACACACATCTCATCCTCCAGAACCAGTTTCATTATTTTATATGTCTGTTTCATCATCTCCGTCTGTGTCCCTGTTCCTGCCTCTTTTTGTGTCTCAAAGTTTCTACCTCTTCTCTCTCACAGTCTCTCTCTCTCTCTCTCTCTCTCTCTCTCTCTCTCTCTCTCTCTCTCTCTCTGTGTGTGTGTGTGTGTGTCTGTGTCTGTGTATGTGTGTGTGTCCATCAGCGTCTCTTTCTTTCTCTGCCCGTCTTTCTCAATTGAACATCTCTCACCACTGCCTATCCCTCTATCACTCTTTCTCTCTACCATCTCATTGTCTCTGTTACAGCCTCTATATCGCTATCTCAATGTCACTGCTTATGTCTCCCTGTCTGTACGTTATGTCTCCCTCTTTCTCTATTACTTTCTTTCCCTCTCTTCATCCATATATTTACCTGTATCCACACTTGTCTCTGTCTCTCATTGTCTCCCAATCTCTCTCTGTGTCTCTCTCTCTCCCCTCTCTCTCTCCGTTCCTATCTCTCTACTCTCGCCTCTGTGTCTCTACTCCTATTGTCAACTGTCTATGCGCCAGTCTGTCAATGTCTATGATGATCTCTACGTCCATGACTCAGCCAACAAATCTCGATCCCTGTCTCTCCATATCTGTATGATGTTTCCATAACCCTCCCCAGTGTCATTCTCTCTGACCCTGTATCTGTCTTATTTTGTCTAACTGCGACCCTCATCTCTCAACGTATCTGCCAATATCCGCATGTCTTTATATCTCTGTGCTCAGCCTTTCTTTTCTTTTTCTTTTTCGTTTTTTTTTTTTCGTGTCCATTTCCGTTTCTGCACTTGTCTCTCTGTCTCAGTTCCTCTTCCACTGTCTGTTTCCCCATCACTCTTCTTCTGTTCCTATCACTCTTTTTCTGCTCCCATCTCCCTCTGTTTCCTCCCTGTCTCTATTCCTAACTCTCTCTATCTCTGGCTGTTCACCCTGTCTCTGGCCTTATTTCTCTATGTCCATGACTATGCCTCTCTGACTGCTGCTTCTATCTGTCTCCCTGTCTCTCTCACTATGTTCTGTCGGGGTCTAACGGCCTTTATCCCCATGTCTCTCTATCTCTGCCCAGGTTTGTCTGTCTGTTTATAACCCTCTGTTTATGTCTCTTTGCCTCTATCGCAACCCGCTTCAATATCTTCCAAGTCTCTCTGTATCTTACTCTCTCTCTCTGCCTCTCTCTCTCTCTCTCTCTCTCTCTCTCTCTCTCTCTCTCTCTCTCTCTCTCTCTCTTGGTCTCCACACGTATTATTCTGACTTTCCGTCTCTTTCTATCTTCTCTTGTCTCCAGCTCTCCACCGTGTGTGAGTAAGTAAGTGAGTCTGTGCGTGTGTGTGCGTGTGTGTGTGTGTGTGTGTGTGTGTGTGTGTGCGCGCGTGTGTGTGTGTGTGTAACTGTAGCTGCTATAACAGACAGACAGACAGACAGACAGACAGACAGACAGACAGACAGACAGACATTTACAAACTCACATCCTTAGGTTTCTCGTATGGCGATATCGATCTCCACAGATCCACTCTAGAACTTAAATCCAAATCCTCCAACGGAATTCTGACATATCCAACGCACTCATCCGTGGAAAACTGGTCGTATTCGTACAGCAATAACTCCAGCGTCGTGGTCGCCACCTCTTCCGAGCTGAGCTCGAAAATAAACTCCTCCTCCAAAATGGGGTTTAGCGTCTTCCGGTGAATCCGACATTGGGCGGAAGTCCGCTGTCCCGGAAGCAGAGTTAGCCGGAAGTATGGGTTAGCCATACCGTCAGGGTCACGTGGCAGTAGATTGTGGGCCCGAACGAGGTTGATTGTGAGGATGTTGGTTTCGGAATTGTGTTCCAAGCTGACGTGGATCGTTCCCTGGCTTTCTTCTTCTATAGAACTGACGCTGGCTTGGCGGACTAACTGAGGTGGAAGGAAAACAATGGAAATTATGTTCACATGTAACAGCGTGTCTGGAGTTTAACTGTTCAAGTATCATGGGATGATTAATCGTCTTAAGCGACTTCTTGTATCTGCCATAGGCTTATTCATATATTTCGCCGAAATGTTGTCATTGAGTTATAATTTAATATGTCTACTACCATATTAAATACTTTTAAGCCATAATTGTGACACACACCTACTTCCAATTTTGCACGTTCCATTTCTGTTTGGTGAGAGCTACTGTTTGTTTAGCACTGAATATGTTAATTGTTTTCTCCCACACACAAAATACACATACCGACAAAACAATCCGCATAGCAATAGTAGCTACCAAAACAAACGCCCGCGTCTGAGAGCTCGCACTCACGCATACGCACACGCACAGAGAGAGAGAGAGAGAGAGAGAGAGAGAGAGAGAGAGAGAGAGAGAGAGAGAGAGAGAGAGAGAGAGATAAAGAAACACCAGAGAGAACAGCAGAGGGTACAGCAGATAGAACAGCAAAGGACACAATAATAGAGAAAATAAGAATGGATAGATGATGAACGGCACTTATATAACGGCCTTGTTTAAATATATCAATGCATACATATATAGAATCCAATAGTCCAGTACAATATTGGAAAATATGGAATGGTTTCCTATCAAGAATTGTTACTGGAGATGAATCCTGGGTTCACCACCACGAGCCGGAAACGAAGAGAGCGAGCAAGGAATGGCGCCATTTCTCCTCACCGAAACCAAAGAAGTTACTCACACAGCCATCTGCAGGGAAGGTTATGAGGACTCTCTTATGGGATGAATGAGGTCTTATTTTAGAGCTCTACGTGACAAGAGGGAAAACTGTCACCAGTGATACGTATAGAGATCTTCTCACATCTTCGACCAGCAATGAAATCCAAACGACTTGAATTTCTGAGCGAAGGTGTGCTTTTACAACATGACAATGCTCGGCAATTGCCCGCGCAAAGGTTGAAACCATCGAAGATCTCCACTTTCTGTGTGCACAACACCCCCCGTACTAGTCAGACCTAGCCCCAAGTGATTTCCACCAGTCTGGACAACTCAAAGAGTCATTGGGAGGAAATACTTTTCGGTCCGATGAAGAAGTACAGCAGGTGGTGCATGAGTGGTTACCTATGCGACCAAGATAATTTGTTTCTACAGGAATCCAAGCAGATTATCGGCGCTGGAGGACTTGCATTGAACGCAGTGGTGACTACACTGAACAATTATGCATTTGTTCTTTACTTTTTTAGAATAAACACATCAATGTTTGTTCTTGTCTCTATCCACAATCTTCTCCACAATCGCGTAAACGCCCATGTCTTCTTTTCCTCTTCGTTCACCATCATTTCATTGTCAACATGTGACATCCACAGAACAGAGACTGTCATATACACAAGCTGAACGTGACTTGAATAAACAAACAACGAATACACAAAACAAAACAGAAAGAAAGAAAGAAAGAAAGAAAGAAAGAAAGAAAGAAAGAAAGAAAGAAAGAAACAAACAAACAAACAAACAAACAAACAAACAAAACTACGAGCTATCAACAACGTCTCTCTCTCTCTCTCTCTCTCTCTCTCTCTCTCTCTCTCTCTCTCTCTCTCTCTGTATATATATATGTGTGTGTGTGTGTGTGCGTGTGTGTGTGTGTGTGTGTGTGTGTGTGTGTGTGTGTGTGTGTGTGTGACTGTCTTCCCCTATCTTTCTCCCTTTTCTCTTTCACTCCCCCCCCCCTTTCCTCCAACAATCTCAGAACCTCAACACGGCGGCAGTCGCACGTGTTTACTCTAATTTACCCTGCTCCCGCCCGAGTCGCAGACATCTTGCATCACGTGGGACAGTGACGATCGACGTTTTGATTGGCCACATCCAACACAGACCTAAAGCTAGCTACTAACTGATGACTTTCTGATAGCCCGGGACACCGGATGATAACCGGTTTGGGGATTACGTGGGAGAAGGAGGTGGGTATTCTGTAAGTAAGTAAATCTTTATTTTCCAATGGTTAAGAATTGGGCACGTAGGCCCGTCTGACATTCTGCCCTTCTTCTCTCTGTGGAAGAAGGAGGTGGGGGATTGGGGATTCTTTGAGAGAATGAAGTTGGGATTGGGGATTCTGTGTGAGAAGGAAGTGGGGATGGGGGATTCTGTTGCAGAAGGCAGGGGAATTGGGGATTCTGTGGGAGAAGAAAGTAGAGATTGGGGATTCTGTGTGAGAAGGAAGTGGGGATTGGTGATTCAGTGGGAGAAGGATGTGGGGATTATGTGGGAGAAGGAAGTGGGGGTTGGGGATTATATGGGAGATGGAAGTAGGTAATGGGGATTCTGTGGAAAAAAGAAGTGGGGATTGGGGATTCTCTTGGAGAAAGGCGTGGGAATTGGGGATTCTGTGGGAGAAGGAAGTAAGGGTTAGGGATTATATGGGAGAAGGAAGTGTGGATTGGGGATTCTGTTGGAAAAGGACGTGGGAATTGGGGATTCTATTCCAGAAGTAAGTGAGGGTTGCGGATTATATGGGAGAAGGAAGTAAGGATTGGGGATTCTGTGTGAGAAGGAAGTAGGGGTTTGGGATTATATGGGAGAAGAATGTGTGGGTTTTGGATTTTGGAATTCTATTTTATATGGTGGCGGGGATCGGGAATTTGTTTAGAGAAGGATGCGGGGATTGGAGATTTTATTGGAGAAGGAGGCGGGGGTTGAGAAATCTATGGAACGGTGAGGACGGGATTGGAGATTCTATTGCAGATGGGGGGGGGGGGGGGGGAATTGAATATTCTATTGGAGAGGGAGGACGGGATTAGGGATTCTACTGGAGAAGGAGGCGGGGATTTGAGATTTTATTGCAGTAGGAGACGGAGATTGATAATTCTATGGAAGAATGAGGACGGCATTGAAGATTCGATTGGAGAGGGAGGACGGGATTTGAGGATTCTATTGGAGAGGGAGGACAGGATTTGGGGATTCTATTGGAGAAGGAGGGCGGGATTTGGGGATTCTATTGGAGAGGGAGGACGGAATTTGGGGATTCTATTGGAGAGGTAGGACGGGATTTGGGGATTCTATTGGAGAAGGAGGACGGGATTTGGAGATTCTATTGGAGAGGGTGGACGGGACTTGGGGATTCTATTGGAGAGGAAGGATGGGATTTGGGGATTCTATTGGAGAGGAAGGATGGGATTTGGGTATTCTATTGGAGAGGAAGGATGGCATTTATGGATTCTATTGGAGAGGGAGGACGGGATTTGGAGATTATATTAGAGAGGGAGGACGGGATTGGTGATTCTACTGGAGAGAGAGGCATAGACTGGGGATTCTATGGGAGAGTGAAGATGGGATTGGAGATTATCTAAGAGAGGGAAAGTGGTATTAGGAATATAATATATCCTAAAGAATAAGGCAGACCGACCGGCAGACAAAGAGACACATAAACAGACAGACAGGGAAACAGACAGCGATACAGACACAGAGAGACTGGCATTAAATAGACAGATAGACAGACAGAAAGGAACAAAGCAAACAGCACAAGAAATTATGAGAACAAATGAGAGGGTCAGCGGACACTCGCGTGCTTGAGCCGGCTGGTGACATTTGCTGCCGGGTATTGACCCATTGGAAGGGCTCTTAAAGAGGAAACGTCATCTGGTGCCATCTCCGGCCTGTCGGTGTGACGTCAGGGCAGTTAATGGTTTTGTAAATGACGGGATGAGTGGGTGTTAGGGTATGTATGTATTGTCAGAGGACAGAGAGAGAGAGAGAGAGAGAGAGAGAGAGAGAGAGAGAGAGAGAGAGAGAGAGAGAGAGAGAGAGAGAGAGAGAGAATGAAACAGAAAGAGATAGAGAGAGTTAGACAGAGATAGGCAGACAGGCTGAGTGAGAGAGAGAGAGAGAGAGAGAGAGAGAGAGAGAGAGAGAGAGAGAGAGAGAGAGAGAGAGAGAGAAACAGAGATTTATAGAGGGTAGTCAAGGATATACTGCTCGTAGAAAAAAGTAAGAAGTTTAAACGGACTGACCCAAATGGGTACACACCAGAGGGAAGCAGAGGAAGAGGCCACGGTCGATGGACGGAGGGAATAACAGAGTCCATGGAAATATCGATACATGAAGCCCATAAGCGGGTACTCTCCCGCTGTTTATACTTCACCTCGACACCGTAAGGTACAAGAGGAACAAGAGAGAATTAAAGAATAAACAGTCAATTAGTCTTACAGAGTCAAAGACAGGATAGAAATTGATTCATTGGTTAGTTTCCAATGCGTTGCAAAACGGTGTTAACATCTGTCTGTCTGTCTGTCTGTCTGTCTGTCTGTCTGTCTGTCTGTCTGTCTGTCTGTCTAACTGTCTGTCTGATCATATGTCTGCCTGCCTTTCCGTCTGTCTCTCTGTCTGTCTGCCTGTTTGTTTGTCCGCCAGTCTTGCTACATGTCTGTCTAATTTTATCTGGGGGGTCTGTTTGTCTGCTTGCCTAACCGTCTGTCTGTCTCTATGTATGTCGGTCTAAATCTGTCTTCTGTTGACTCTTTGTATGTCTGTCTGTCTGGATACCTGTCTTTCTAATTCTCTGCCTAGCCTTCTGTCTGCTTATCTGTCTATCTGAATATCTATTACTCACTCCAAGCGGACGTCTGCCGTATTCTCTAACATTCTGTCCCACTATCATATTGTCCCAGCATTGTTTGACATATACAACATTCACAACTCACTACCCTAATCTACCACACCCACACAGTT
Organism: Cepaea nemoralis; assembly: GCA_014155875.1. Taxonomy (NCBI): domain Eukaryota; kingdom Metazoa; phylum Mollusca; class Gastropoda; order Stylommatophora; family Helicidae; genus Cepaea; species Cepaea nemoralis. Next base: position 139,092 of record JACEFZ010009169.1, read on the forward strand.
CAATCACAACATACCATCACCCCACCCTCACTATATTAACCTGCTCAGTCACAACATACCATCACCCCACCCTCACTATATTAACATGCTCACTCAAAACATACCATCACACCACACCCACACACTTAACATGCTCAATCACAACATACCATCACCCCACCCTCACTATATTAAAATGTTTAATCACAACATACCATCACCCCACTCTCACTATATTAACATCTTTAATCACAACATACCATCACCCCATCCTCACTTTATTAACATGCTCAATCACAACATACCATCACCCCACCCTCAATATATTAACATGCTCACTCAAAACATACCATCACACCACACCCACACACTTAACATGCTCAATCACAACATACCATTATCCCACCCTCACTATATTAACATGTTCAATTACAACATACCATTATCCCACCCTCACTATATTAACCTGCTCAGTCACAACATACCATCACCCCACCCTCACTATATTAACATGCTCACTCAAAACATACCATCACACCACACCCACACACTTAACATGCTCAATCACAACATACCATCACCCCACCCTCACTATATTAACATGTTTAATCACAACATACCATCACCCCACCCTCACTATATTAACATCTTTAATCACAACATACCATCACCCCATCCTCACTTTATTAACATGCTCAATCACAACATACCATCACCCCACCCTCAATATATTAACATGCTCACTCAAAACATACCATCACACCACACCCACACACTTAACATGCTCAATCACAACATACCATTATCCCACCCTCACTATATTAACATGTTCAATTACAACATACCATTATCCCACCCTCACTATATTAACCTGCTCAGTCACAACATACCATCACCCCACCCTCACTATATTAACATGCTCACTCAAAACATACCATCACACCACACCCACACACTTAACATGCTCAATCACAACATACCATCACCCCACCCTCACTATATTAACATGTTTAATCACAACATACCATCACCCCACCCTCACTATATTAACATCTTTATTCACAACATACCATCACCCCATCCTCACTTTATTAACATGCTCAATCACAACATACCATCACCCCACCCTCAATATATTAACATGCTCACTCAAAACATACCATCACACCACACCCACACACTTAACATGCTCAATCACAACATACCATTATCCCACCCTCACTATATTAACATGTTCAATCACAACATACCATTATCCCACCCTCACTATATTAACCTGCTCAGTCACAACATACCATCACCTCACCCTCACTATATTAACATGTTTAATCACAACATACCATCACCCCATCCTCACTTTATTAACATGCTCAATCACAACATACCATCACCCCACCCTCAATATATTAACATGCTCACTCAAAACATACCATCACACCACACCTACACACTTAACATGCTCAATCACACATACCATTATCCCACCCTCACTATACTAACATGCTTAATCACAACATACCATTATCCCACCCTCACTATATTAACATGTTTAATCACAACATACCATTATCCCACCCTCACTATATTAACATGTTTAATCACAACATACCATTATCCCACCCTCACTATATTAACCTGCTCAGTCACAACATACCATCACCCCACCCTCACTATATTAATATGTTTAATCACAACATACCATCACCCGCCCTCACTATATTAACATGCTCAATCATAACATACCATAATCCCACCCCACTATATTAACATGCTAAATCACAACATACCATTACCCCCCTCCCCCACATTAACATGCTCAATCACAACATACCAAAACCCCACCATCGCTATATTAACATGCACAATCACAACATATAATCATCATACCCCACCCCCCTTTCCACTATATTAACATGCTTAGTCACAACATACCATCACCCCCCCCCCCATATTAACATGCTCAATCACAACATACAATCAGCACACCCACCACCCTCCATTATATTACCATGCTCAATCACAACATACCAAAACCCCACTATCACTATATAAAATGCTCAATCACAACATACAATCACTCTAAATCAACAAATGTCCCCGATCAGCAACAACTCACTCCGTCTACAAATTATTGTTTTCCCCAAACAGTAATTTCATAAACAGAGATCTGTCCGAGTGCTTTCTCCCTGTTATTCTAAATTTAGACAAGAGGGCGTTCCAGTTAAACTTGTGATCTGTCATCTTTGTTCACACATACATAAACATGCGCAGGAAAATCTTCTTCTTTCGTGCTTTCTCTCTTATTGGGACATAAATCCTCAACCAACACACTGGAGTCCGCCTTACCATTAGCTATCCCTTTTAAAAGTCGCTTAAAAGTCGACAGGGTCGACTTCATTTCACCGGGTTTTATCCCATATAGTTCGGTCTCTTCCCTCAGCGCAGAAAGCGTCGCACAAAACACGAACTCCGTAGCTCTAGCGTCGACCCATATGAGACTCCGAAAAATTTCACTCGTGAACCGAAGGACGCGGCACGGAATCGAACCCACAACCTTCGAAGCCCCAGTAAAACGGCTAGATCACTTCGCCACGGAGACTCCGAGCTATCCCTTTAGATCCGTTCTTGTCTTCCCAGTATTATTAATGAATGTGTCTTCTTGTCCACGCTTTATTTGGTCTTCCGGACGTCAGTATGGCCAAATTATTAAGAGCGTTGTTGTTAAGCATCCAGTGTGTTGAAGGCGAGATAGCTGGTTCAACCTGTCATTCATTCATTCATTCATTCATTTTTTTCATTCAGTCGCATGTCCTTCGCAGAACCTAGCTCGCATAATAACCTTCCGGAAAACATCTCGGTCATAACCAAGATATCCCGTGCTCGATACACCCATCTGAAGATCGTCTGCTACATCCTGCACTCATCTTCTCTTTGGCCTTTCTATTCCTCTCTTCCAGTGCATTTTTTTTTTTTGGTTCGTCTATCCTTTACAGGACATCGCTGTCAACATCAGCATCTTTCAGCTGTATGTTGATCTCTTGGCAAGATTACGCTCAGTAGTTTGCCATTGCTTTCTGAGCGACCGGCTCACACACCCCGTGTACCCCTCCATTATTGCTCTCTCCTAACGTTCATGACGTTTCAAGTTATCAAAATATTTCAATGTTCTTTGTTGTATCGTCTTTAGTACCCAACCTTCTTCAGTATTCATATCTTGTTGTATGGATGCATTTGTTCTTTTCTGTATCTAAGATATTCTTAGAACCTGTCCATAACATTTCTATTCAAAGGAATTTATGCGCTGATCAGTTTGTTTAGTAAGTGTCCAGGTCTCACAGGCGTATGTTGCAATGGGAAAGATGCATGGTCTTAAAAATCTAATTTTTGTAGGTCTATCCGTCCCACGCACAATTTATTCGGTTGTTTTAGTTTTTGAATAGCAAAGTAGTACCTTAGGAGGTAACTACTTAGTATTTATGGATCCTATCCATCGTGATGACGTCATATTTTGCCATATAAAGAGTATGGATCCAGATCCGTGACATCAGAAACTGGATCCATATTTTTCAAAACTTGGCGGGAAATATCTTGGGAACTTCAGGTTGACTACTTCCGGTCCATGGTGTGTGTTCCCCCAACCACGCCCCTCCCATGATCCAACCCGAACGCCCTCGCGACTGCTCGAAGACAGCGAGGCGAACCCCGGGCATGTGAAATACTTATATGGCTAAGTAGACCAAATATGCACCGGGCACCCGGGTTCAAGTCCCAGTGTGTGTCTGTATGTGTGTGTTTGGGGGGGGGAGGGGGTAGGCCGATGTGAGGGGTGCGAGGGAATGGTCCCCTACCAAGGATATTAGCCTTTGCCCCCCCCCCCCCCCCCCAGAAGGTGGCCACCAAACAACTCATATCAAGTTATGAAGAATGTTGTTCGCCAAGGCCCCTGTGCCAGAACAAGAATCAATATTAGACTCTGATTTTAGCCAAAAGACCGAAAAGATGTGAGCCAAAAGGACGATCGGGCATATTCAGCTTTAGGAAGCCAGATTATGCTAAATAAATACTAGCACTATAACATTATAAACATTATAATAACACTATAAATGCTAGTACTATAATAAATATACATGATGACCACATGATGATAAGACAAAGAGGCGGCTTTCTTCGGTCCTGGCAGACATTGGAAAGTAGCGGGTCACCTGGATAGAGTGAAGGAGGATAGGAGAAATGATGCTGGACTGTGGCATGGCAATGGCAGTGGTGTTGCTTTAGAAAACCCGGCGCTGTGTTGAGACATGATCGCATACGCCGGTCTACGCCTTGCATCAATCATCATGTCAGACACACACATACGCACGCATACACACGCACGCGCGTATGCGCAGACACATATACACAAGGCACTGGATGCTGATGCTAAATATGATAGTAATGCCTTGTTTGAACAGTACCCGTATTAATAATTCTGTTCAAGTTAAGGATTCTGCGGAATTACCAAATAGCTAAAAGGAAAACATCACCTACCCACTGTGCTCTGAAATAGCCATTCGAATGTTTGTCTTGTCGTGTAGTAAGTACGTTGTCAGTAGCTGCTAGCAGCATAACGTTTACCGATTTTGCGAGACTACTGCAAAATAAAGCCGATTTGTCAAAGTTCACGCAATCCTACGTGTTTTTTGCCTTTCGAAACGTAGAATTTCTGACACTATATGCTGATATGTGTTCACATTTTCCGGTCTTTTCGTAGTGTTTACATAATCAGCACCTAAGCAAAGTACCTTAGAATATTTGTTTACACATTCGGTGATTTGCTAGCAGAATAATGTTTAACGCTTTTTGCGATACCAGATTTGTCAAAATCCGCGCATACCGACAGGTTTTGCCTTTCGAGATGTACAATTTCTGACATAAATTGTAGTTTTTTGTTAACATTTACGCAAATTGTTCATGTGATTACTTAGTCGGCACCCAAGCAAAGTGCCTTAGAATATTTGTTTACACTGTCGGCGATGTGCTCACCCGATTTAGCGCCATTTAAAACCGCTATATTCCAAATTTCATTACCGTGAGTTAATTCTAACGTGATCTAGCTTCCATTACCGCTTCTCAGTTATATGCAAAAACATGTTTGGTGGAGATATGATGGGACAAAATTATTTCCATAATACGCAAAGGGAAATAACTCGCCTTATTTTTTCAAAAAACATTATTTTAATGATTATTTTGCAAAATTCACTAATTATGTTATTTCAATTGAATGTATAATTTTGAGACTGGTCTTTAATGTTAAGCCTACTAGAAATAAATCAATTCTGTGTTATTACGGGTATTATTTAATGATATATTACATCATCGCTAGTATTTATATAGCATAATCTGGCTTCAGACTATTTCCAAAAGCTGAATATGCCCGATCGTCCTTTTGGCTCAAATCTTTTCGGTCTGTTGGCTAAAATCAGAGTCTAGCATTGCCTCTTGGTCTGGCACAGGGGCCTTGGTGAACAACATTCATCATATCTTGATATGAGTTTGGTGGCTTCCCTCTGAGGGAGCAAAGGCTAATATCCTGGGTAGGGGCCCATTCCCTCGCGCCCCTCACATCGGCCTACCCTGTACACACACATACAGACACACACTATGACTCCAACCCGGGTGCCCGGTGCATATTTGGTCTACTTATCCATATAAGTATTTCACATGCCCGGGGTTTGCCTCGCTGTCTTCGAGCAGTCCCGGGGGCGGTCGGGCCGGATAGAGGGAGGGGGCGGGGTTGGGTGCACACGCACCGTGGACCGGAAGTAGTCAAGCGGAAGTCCCAGAAGTAGTCAACCGGAAGTTCCCAAGATATCTCCCGCCAGTTTTTTGAAAACTATGGATCCAGTTTCAGACGTCACAGATCTGGATCCAAACTCTTCATATAGCAAAATATGACGTCATCACGATGGATCGGATCCATAAATAATAAGTAGTTACCTCCTAAGGTACTACTTAGAAATAGATATCCGTATTTTAATTTCTTTTATTGTAGCACCATTGTTGGTAATTAATGACCCAAGATATTCGAAATTTTCCATCACCTCCAATTTATCCTCATTAACATATCTGGTCAGTTTGATTAAAATGTTAAATTCTCGTTCTCCACTTCAGGATATAAAATACAAGTACATCAGAAGTCAGAGTGGGTTCACTTGATGACGAGAGACACTGGCAATAAGGAAAGCTATTCCACACGCAAAAAACGCAGTCCAGAGCATTAGATGTAGTACCACATTTATCCACTGCGCATGAGCTCAAGGAGAGAGAATGCAAAACTTTCAGAACAAATAGTTCTTTCTCTATTTCTTTTACTTTACGGATTGTAGACAAGGGATTGCCTATAGTCTGTCCAGAAATGAATGCCTTCATTCACGATCAATTATTTTGAAAACTGTCTGTTGCATCGTTATGAAATATTTCCTGCCGTCTTATATTTACACCCACCCAAGGAATATGTCTTTGATAGGTCCAAAGCAACTTAAGTCATGGAAAGTGGCGACTTTATTTTTTTTATGTTTTGGTGAAAAACTAGTGATTTCTCGCTAACAAACTTGTTTTACAGTAATGCCAAGCCAGTTCGGATGACGACACCAGGCGTATCCGGATTCGTATGGGAGTGGGTGCAATGACTACTCTGCTGAGACGGAACATGATTACCTGTTTTGCACGACGAATATAGCTGTGAATGTCTCTGTAGTGGACTTCCTTCTTAACGGTCAAGATGTTGGTCCTCTTTTCATTGAAGTTTATAGAATGATTCGTATGTTCGTGTGTTGTCCCCTCATTTGACAACGTGTTTCTTCTCATGTTTCTTGTTATGCCACAATATGTCAGTTCCCACCGCAATATTACTCTTCGGTTGGTATTCAATGCGTCTAGAGCTTTTTTTTTTTCAATGCCAGTTGTTTGTCACCGTTGAGGGCTTACGGAATTGAAAATTCATCACTGTGGAATACAAACTGTTGCTATTGACAAGTTGTATTGTTTGTGCCGATGCTGTCATGTTAAGGGCCTGCAATTCTTCTTCTGAATAGTTGGAGCAAAAATATCCAAGTAGGTGTGCATGTGGATTAATGTCTGCGATCTGCCCAGACCTTAATCTGTGTCGCACGATTCCAGTAGGTTGATGACTGCTCACGGTTGCATAAAATTCAATCCATCCTTTCTCCAATAATCATCTTCCTCTTTCAACACATTGTCCTCACAATTTTTTCCCACTAACTTGTATCAATATTTAATAGCGCGGATTGGGTTAGTATCTTGGTGTCAGACAATTTGAATATAGTATTGTCAGGTGCCACCTGTCCTTTAATTTTAACCCACACAAGTTCTATAGAGTTAGAATGAGAATGGTACGGCGGAAGTCTCAAGCACCCATGACGATGCTCTTCTATCAACTTGTCCATTTGATATTTCTTGCTTTTTGGCGTCTATTTTACAAGGGACAACAATTCTAGTTTGAAACAGGTTTCTGGACATGGTATGTTTTCCATTCGGAGCCATATTGTTATTGCTGCCTTTGTGCTCGATGCTGTAGGTATTTTGTCTTCTTGGGCAACAACATTGTGATATCATGCATTGTCCATAATTGGACACGACGGTCTATTTAGGGATGGAAGCATTGAATTCTCGAGCCAATCTCTAAATACATAACCATTTATCTTATTATGATAATCCCTATGGTCTGTATGCTTTGATACGAACACGAGTCCAGCATTCTGTAGTAAGCCATTATGCGTACTATCAGCATGGGTTATGACTAAATGCTGTCCTATATTACTGGACACATATCGCTTTATCTGTCCATCCACTGATTGCTATTCCTCTTTACTTGTGTGGTGCGCATTGATCCAGGCTTCATCCAAATACTCTATGTCATAATTTTATATGCATATTTCCCTTATTTCACATAGTATTTGTTTCTGATGGCTCCTAAATGCGGTTGCTCGCAAATGATATTTCTACCTAAATTGTACTTTCTAAACGTGAAGCCTAATGTCCTAATAATTTTCTACAAAGTTGTCACGGATAGCTCTATGTCAATGTAATTTCTCAACCAAACCTACGTTTTCTTACAGTCACTGTTTCTTTGGTATCCCTGCGGCTGCTGACACAGCTCACCCGATGCATGAGGCGCTGGACGCAGTTAAGGGCCAGCGACTGACAATAGGGAAATCATGGATGGCTCAGGCGGAGGATACGATCAGACAGGTGTGCCCCTTGGAGAACATTGGGCGAGGGGGGAGGGGGTGGGTCGGGGTGCCAGCGGAGCAGTCAGACCTGTGCAGAGTTATAATCACATTGAGCAGGGAGTGCAGGGAGTGGCCAGCAGGGGCCACGGAAGTGGAAATCCAGCAACTAATTCAGGATAATGCTCGCCCGGGTGTTGTGATTATCTACACAGATGGTTCGGTGTTGAGAGGTAGTAGAAGTGCCTGAGGTTTCTTTGCAAAGGCTGATGGTCGACGTTTGGTGCAGGAGAGCCTGGCATATGATGCCACAACATCTGGCTTGGAAATGGAGGTGGAGGCAGTCGGTGTGGCTTTCCGCTGGATGGAGAGTGCGATACACACACACATCGTGATTGTGGCTGACTCAGAGGGCATGCTGGGTGGGGTGAGGGCTGGCAGGCTTCGTGCGGAGTGGCTTGCTTCGCTTCGGGGGTCGCGGGTGGCAGGCATAGTCTGGATATTTTCTCCGGGGCATGCCGGTGTGCTGGGGAATGAACAGGCGGACGGATTCGCTGGCTCTGTAAAACTTGGTGGAGTGTTGATGCATGATAAGGCAGACGTGGTTGCGGCCTTGTGGGAGCGCGTGTACACCTCGGGGGAGTGAATGGATCACCATGGTCTGGCGGGAATTCGGCGGCGTGGGGTGGCGGGGGGATCAGGCCGATGCTCGGCGCTTAGAGGAAAGGCGAGACGCACGTGTAGTCAGATTGCTACTAGTACTGTTGGAGTTGGGGCTCTTCGTTGGCTTCTGGGATGGGAACAGAGCGCTTATGGGAATGCCCCGAATGCTGTGATGTCGGTTCCTGGGTCAATCAATCAATCAATCAATCTTTGGTATCCAGCATTTTAATAATATCTCGCCTTATGACATTCTTGTCAACGCTGTCTACAATTGCCTTTCTGCCTACCGTTTGCTTATTGCGTGATAGTTTCATTCCAGATTCCAGCACCAATCGACGAAATGACCGTTTACTCAAACCCAATGCATGCACTGTTCTTTTCTCGGGATTTGCAATAGTATATTAAACAGTTTCCTGCGATTAGCTTCTTGATAAAAAAAATATGTGTACAATTTCATAGCGAAGCTTTAAAGTGTACAAAATGTCACATTCAATCACATTCAACAATATTCCCACATTTAGATGTTAGCGATAAATGGTAAGATTTAACAAAATAATCAGGTTTCATGAAAGCACCCACATTATTGACAACACCTCTGAACACTCCCCGTTCCACTAAGCGAGGCTCTTGTCATAAGGCCAAACCAGTGTCCCACGAGAAAATTAACTATTCAACGCTAATGTTTCCATGTGAAGGTGTAATACATTTAATACGAGGGTAAGTTAATAAGTTAGTCACAAATGGCTGTAGAAAAATAACTAAATATGATAACAGCTTGAAACCAGTTTATTTTTATACATACATTGTCCCTTTATTTCTCAACATAGTTTCCACCAACATTAATGCATTTATCCCATTGTTTTATCAGTCCTCCCAAACCGGCTGCATAAAACTGCGTGCTTTGTTTTCATTTACCGGCCATCCTACAGAACTGTGTGATTTACTTATTAACTCACCCTCCTAACGTTTTCTGCCCAGCTATGCACCGCTTTACGGGACAAACATTTGTCAGCATAAACACTGACAACCCACCTTGGTGGGAGACATTTCGCGAATGGCGCGGAAGTTGAATGTGAAGTGAAAACGTAGTTTAGAAAACAGAGCACGCAGTTCTATGCAGCCGGTTTGGGTGGACTGATAAAACAATGGGATAAGTGCATCAATGTTGGTGGAAATTATGTTGAGAAATAAAGGGACAATGTATGTATAAAAATAAACTGGTTTCAAACTGTTATCATATTTAGTTATTTTTCTACAGCCATGTGTGACTTACTTATTAAAAGTATTGTCTCTCTTGGGACTGCAAGAGTTTAGGAAAACATGCAATCTTTTCAGCCGCAGCACTCAATCATTAATCAAACCTTCAAGTCTTTAGCCAAACTAAACATTAAAACATTAATCAAAACATCAAGTCTTTAGCCAAACTAAACACTAAATCATTAATCAAAACATCAAGTCTCTGTCCAAACTAAACACAAGATCATTAATCAAAACATCAAGTCTCTAGCCAAACTAAACACTAAACCCTTAATCAAAACATCAAGTCTCTAGCCAAACTAAACACTAACTCATTAATTAGAGCATCAAGTCTCTAGCCAAACTAACCACTAAATCATTAATCAAAGCATCAAAACTCTAAACAAACTAAACACTCAAACATTAGTCAAACTCAACTTTCTCAGTTCAACTCATCTCAACTCAACTCAACCCACCGTCAGTATTTCCCATGGGACAACCATAACCCCTAGCGGGCCAAGAACCCTGGTACATTTGACTCCTGCACATTTCCTTCTGGCACCTTGTGAAATGTTCCTCCTATACAATTCTAATCAATTCATGTTCAGTCTTTTTGTGTAGACGACGGTATATCAATTTCCCAACATCCATACTTATTAGCACCCAATCAATAGTCACATTTCCGATGCTTATTTGAAAACCAGCCAAATCAAATCACAGCAAATGAATTTATTTGCCGTGTTTGTTATAATAAACCGAAAGTCACGAACTCAAACTCATCGGTCATTCACATAGTCACGAGAGTAATCTACCCCTGACAAAAGAGGCTCGTCACAATCCAAATTAACATCATTTTTCTGCCGCTTATATTATGACTGCTTCCTGAGTAGGGGGGTCTTTTTCGTAAGTGTTCTCAGAACACGTGACTTGTTATGCAGACATTCGATAGATCTTGCGTGTGGAGAAGGAACTGAATTCACCCCACCTTTAAAGTCTCAATTGCTTGGGTGTTTAGATTAGAGTGTTGGTTAAGAGGGAGTCTGGTGACGTCCTCTAGGGACGAGGGGTTTCAGAAAGTGATTATGTGTTTTCCTTCTTGTGGGATGGAACTGTTCCAATGGGAAGATAGTGTTTGGTTGTATTATGTAAGGGGGATTTGATGTTTTGATATGTAGATGCTGGTGGGACGTTTTGGTGTTTTGTCTTTTGATTTGGTTTGGGCGCGGTGATTAGAACTTGATGTTTTATGGTAAATGGTGCGCGAGACACATTCTGATGTTTTGAGTTTTTGATTAATTCGTAGGGATGGTGGTTAAAGATGTGTTGTTGTTTTTTTCCCCGGAAAGAAGAAAAATTAGCAAGAGGAAGAGGTGGGATAGGACTAGGAGAAGATGGGATGAGGACTAGAGGAGGGATGAGGAGAAGTCGGTTGGCATAGAGCAGGTGAAGAACAAACAATGATGATGACGACGATGTTCATCATCATCATCATCATCATCATCATCATCATCATCATAATGACGACGACGAAGAAGAAGAAGAAGAAGAAGAAGAAGAAGAAGAAGAAGAAGAAGAAGAAGAAGAAGAAGAAGAAGAAGAAGAAGAAGAAGAAGAAGAAGAAGAAGAAGAAGAAGAAGAAGAAGAAGAAGAAGGAGGAGGAGGAGGAGGAGGAGGAGGATTAGGTGGAGGAGGAGGAGAAGAAGAAGAAGAAGAAGAAGAAGAAGAAGAAGAAGAAGAAGAAGAAGAAGAAGAAGAAGAAGAAGAAGAAGAAGAAGAAGAAGAAGAAGAAGAACAACAACAACAACAACAACAACAACAACAACAACAACAACAACAACACTCCTACAAAACGAACCCAAAGAACAAGACAACATATTATCACATCATCTACCACCTTCGTCCACCGTCCCCACCCGCTCCTTACTACATCTTGTCACCAATCATACACTAATTACCACCACTAAAGGAAACAGCAGCGACATAACCACCTATGTAGACCAACCACCAAGTGTGCATCAATAATTCCACCAAAACTCCACCGACATTTCAGGCCTGCTCTACTTGTACCGTGTGGATAGCCAATGGCGACGCCGGTGACAAGCACAACGCCCAAGGACGAAAATTGATTGGTCATTAGAAGCTAACCCTAGCAACGCTGTCCCAGAATTCCACTGGCCACTGACGGCTGCGTACCCATAATTCTACCCATTAACTTCCGTCTGGTGCTATTTATGGCGGGTTGGACGGCTTCATTATTCGGTTAATTTTTATGTGTTTGTGTTTTCATTTTGTTATATTCAGCTGGTCGTCTTGTAAATCATAATTCATCATCATCGTGTGCTATTTCGCAGAAAATCGGCAGCGTAGTGGCGAGACACTCCCCTTGTCGATGGTCCCACTCGATGGTCGTGTGCTCGATCAGCTGAGGGGCGATTTTGAGATTTGAACATTGACTTGAATTCCCAGGGCGACTAGGCATTGCATGGGTACCAAGAATAACCTTGGATGTCCAGGCGACTAGTGTAATACTGACCACATGACCCAGCGAGTGTCGAGTTGTTTATACAAATATGGGCTTGGCATAATATGTCTGGAGCGTCTTGAGGTGTTTAAGAGAGGCTGCTTTACTGAATTTACTTTGTGAATCAGGCATAGGGGTTAGCGACTTTCTCCGTAATCCCGTATACTCTCGTGAGTAATGTGTCGTGCGCGAGAATCGGTGGCGGTTCTAGCTGCGTCGGTAAGTTAGGGGTGTGTGAACCGGTCGCTCAGAAAGCAATGACAAACTGCTGAGTGTAATCTTGCCAAGAAATCAACAATCAGCTGAAAGATGCTGATGTTGACAGCCGTGTCCTGTAAAGGATACGAGAAAAAAAGTGTCATCCTTATTCTTTTCCTTCTTCTTCTTCTTCTTCTTCTTCTTCTTCTTCTTCTTCTTCTTCTTCTTCTACTTCTTCTTCTTTTCTTTTTTTCTTTTTTCTTTTTTTTTTGTGTGCCTCCTCCTCTACCTCATAATCAACTTCTTCTTATTCTTATTCTTGTTCCTCCTCCTCTACCTCATATTCTCCTTCTTCCTCCTCTCCTCCTCGTCATGATCTGCTTCTTCTTCCTCCTCCTCCTTCTCCTCTTCGTCATGATCTTGTTCATCTTCCCCTTCCTCCTTCTCCATCGTTTACCCCATTGAAGTGTTTGTGTCATATGTAGAGATCTTGTATATTGCTATCTACGAGCCAGTTTTCACCCAAGATTAAATCTAGCCAAATTGTCGGTTTCCTTTGTCTTCACTGTCCACACCATTCAAACAATTATTCTAAAACATTACATTTAACATCCCCCGACTTTCCTCTTTAAGGATCCGAAATGAGCCATGACTCACATCCACATGAGACTACACAAACTGTAAACTAAATCAAGACAACAGAAATACAGAACAGAACACTTGAAATATGTTGCATTACATTTCATCTGCCAGTAATAAAACGACAATCAGACTTTAGATTTCACTCGCTGAATAAGTAATAACATGTCTGCCAGATTTATGAGACAGTATTACAATGACAATCTCTGCAGGTTTCTACATTATTCTTATGTTGAGGAGATTAATATGTACGTGTTTCGTGTTTATATCATTTTTATGAATTATAGTTTTACTTGTTTCGAGTTGTTATCTTTCTTATTATTTCTTTTCATAAGTGTTATATCTGTACTTGTTTCGTGTTTATGTCTGTCTTGTATATGTCTTATATCTTTAAATGTCTCGAATTTATGTCTTTCTTGTATTTGTCTTATATCTTTAATTGTGTCATGTTTCTTATTCATACATGCAGACGAGGGTGAGGACGGGCAGGCTTCGTGCGGAGTGGCTTGCTTCGCTTCGGAGGGTCACGGGTGACAAGCATCGCCTGGATGTTTTCTCCGGGGCATGCAGGTGTGCTGGGAAATGAACAGGCGGACGGACTGGCTGGCTCTGCAGAACTTGGTGGAGTATTGATACATGACAAGGCAGACGTGGTTGCGGCCGTGTGGGAGCGCGTGCACACCTCGGAGGAGCAAATGGATTACCATGGTCTGGCAAGAATGAGACAGCGAGGAGTGACGAGGGGATTGGCCGGCGCTCAGCGCTCAGAGGAAAGGCGAGACGGACATATAATCAGATTGCTACTGGTACTATTAGTGTTGGAACTCTTCGCTGGCTGCTGAGGATGGGGATGGAGCGCTTATGGGAATGCCTCGAATGCTGTGATGTCGATTCATAAATCAATCAGTCAATCAATCAATCTTATTCATACATGACTGAGCTACGGCATGACGGCAGACGATACTACCTGCTTTCTGTTAGCGCTGAATGTTGGGCGGCACTCACCAAACCCTCCCTTCTCCCCCCCCCCCCCCACACACACACACACACATTGTGCCAACGACTTCTGGCGGAGGAGCTCAATGGGAAGTTACAAGCCTTATCTAGTGAGAGGAAATGCAACCTAAAGACTAAATGTCATGGCAGGACAGACCAGGCCCTAAGTCTTTGTTGGCAACTGGTTTAGGATCGAAGCTCCGACAGGCGGATAGTTGGGACATTGCTTTGCTGATTCGGCAGCTTCTTCTTCTTGCCTTGTTCCATATGTATTGGTGTTACCTTTCCTCTGGAGTAAACTAGACAGGCTGAGAAAGGGATCATGCCGCATGGGCAACATATGGTCTCTTCAGGTCAGCCCAGGCTTTGTACTATGGAGAGGTATAACTCTATCTCTTGTCTTAACCGGATGGGAATCAAAGCAGTTACGGTTGCAGTTACGGGTTATAAGTCCCTGTCAATTGGCGTAGACATATGGCGCCACGGGTTGCCTCTGACGATGGGAGACACCTACAGGTGTCACTGATCAGCTACCGCCCGCCTCAAGCTGGGCAGCCTCCGGCCAACTGGCTGCTGATCCGCCACCGCCTACTTGCTTTAAAGGGTGTTTGGGATAGGACATAATCTGAATCGCAGGCTGTAAAACCAATGCACCAGGCACTGAAGAGAAAAATGGAAACCTTAAGCTACGGCTTGCAACCTGAAGCGTGAGAACCAATATTAGGGATTTTCAACTGATCTGGTGAATACTGACGATGTGAGAAGTACGGCTATGATTTATGCTGAACTCAATCGTTTTAGCATTGACATTGTTGGCCTGCAGAAGACTCGTCTCTCTGAGGAAGGGTCACTCATGGAAAATTATTACGCTTTTTTTTTAAGAATAGAGGGCAAGAAGTAAAACGATAATACGGAGGGGGCTTTGCAGTGAAGAATGCACTTCTGGAAGTGACTGAAATTCCAGCTTGAAGTAATGAAAGACTATTATCTCTGCGCTTGGCAACCTCTTGTGGTTTTCCCATCATTATCACGACATATGCACCATAACCATCTCATTTCGGAAAATACAAACTGTAGCGAGTCCACTATATAAAATTCAGTTCACTGCACTAGAACTAGTGGTACGTTTGTGAACTACGCTTGTCTTCAAACCCAGCGAACGCAAAAAAAGAAAAGCAACAATAACAGTAAGTTTCCCAGTGGCTAATTTATCAGGCCGTAGACACAGAAAGCAGACGGATAAATATCATACAAAACTGCTGAACACAAAAGAGGCAGTCTGGGGAAACACACACACACAAATCCAGTGATCAAAAATCAAAATGTCTGCATCGCCCATTTCTCGGGTGTATTCCACCCGGACAAGGCGAGGGATTGCGTTCCGGAAACCGGAACTATTTTCTCAGCGCAAACACTTCCTGTTGTCTTAGAGCACCAAGAACGTGTACCGGGCAAACAGAATCGCTTGAACAAAGTTGGACACAAATGGCGAAATGTCTATAACCAAAATGAAAGTTTTTTTTGAAGTTGACTGGGGAGATTGGTGGGTTTCAATCCTAGCGTGGAGTGGAATATTTGATTCCGGATTTGAAGTCTTTTCCCAGCAGACGAGACGCAGATGAGATTGTATGAGTCCGCCAAATTTGTATGCATAGACTTGTTGAGTGGAGGCGTTGGCGGGATATTTTCAACCGTGTTTTGTGTTGTTTTTATTTTGGTAGCACATATACCCCTAGAGTGTAGGAAGGCGTGGCTGAGAGATTGTGTTTGCTTCGGGTTCGGAAAGTACTCGGTTAAATTCCGGCATATTACACAATATTTGTACAAGAACCATTGGTATCTAACGATATCACGCAACCCGATTATCGCTTGGGTAGTGAGATCGAATATTAATGCGTCTCGGATAAGGCATAGGAGGTCACGTGTTAAAGAAGAAAGCGTTAAATATTCCACGGCAGTTTAACATAAAAAAGAGTAGGCCGTATTGCCACTTCCTTGATAAACTTATTAGAAAAGTAAAACTACACAAGAGTGAATAGGATGGAATGTGTCCAGGGGAAGAGAATTTGACATAAATCCATGTCAATAATGTACACGCTGATGTCTGAGATGCATAACTAGGTGTGACGTAATTTTCACCACCCGACCCCCACCCCATCACGTGTGAAAACTAGCGCAAAATGGTCTGCTTCCAAATCGCCTGCAGCTGTATTTCGAATGCGGTATACGGAATTACCAACAGCGATCGCAATACCTTCCCCACGGGGCCGGGAATGAAAGTAGAAGGTTATATACAACTATAAGTAGAACATTATATACAACTATAAGTAGAACATTATATACAACTATAAGTAGAACATTATACACAACTATAAGTAGAACATTATATACATCTATAAGTAGAATGTTATATACAACTATAAGTAGAACATTATATACAACTATAAGTAGAACATTATATACAGCTATAAGTAGAATGTTATATACATCTATAAGTAGAACATTATATACATCTATAAGTAGAACATTATATACAACTATAAGTAGAACATTATATACAGCTATAAGTAGAACATTATATACATCTATAAGTAGAATGTTATATACAACTATAAGTAGAACATTATACACAACTATAAGTAGAACATTATATACAACTATAAGTAGAACATTATATACAGCTATAAGTAGAACATTATATACATCTATAAGTAGAATGTTATATACAACTATAAGTAGAACATTATATACATCTATAAGTAGAATGTTATATACAACTATAAGTAGAACATTATATACAACTATAAGTAGAACATTATATACATCTATAAGTAGAACATTATATACAACTATAAGTAGAACATTATATACATCTATAAGTAGAATGTTATATACAACTATAAGTGGAACATTATATACAGCTATAAGTAGAATGTTATATACAACTATAAGTAGAACATTATATACAGCTATAAGTAGAATGTTATATACACCTATAAGTAGAACATTATATACAGCTATAAGTAGAATGTTATATACACCTATAAGTAGAACATTATATACAGCTATAAGTAGAACATTATATACATCTATAAGTAGAATGTTATATACAACTATAAGTAGAACATTATATACATCTATAAGTAGAACATTATATACAACTATAAGTAGAACGTTAAATACAACTATAAGTAGAACATTATATACATCTACAAGTAGAACATTATATACAACTATAAGTAGAACATTATATACAACTATAAGTCCATCCATTGGCACCTTGCCGTCTTGACAGACGATAGTTTGTGCTTTAAAAAGGCATAATAACTTTTAACTATGGCGGTAGCGAGTGTGACTGATAAGGCCAATTTGCGCTGTAAATGTCCGTTCACAGTGGGTGCATGTGAACACGTGGTCATTTCCACCATCATGCACCATCTTACGTCTCAAACGCTTGGTGTGTGACTTTTCTGCAATAATTTTCTCCTTTGACTTTATTCCATTTCTGATATTTGCCCTCCATGCAACACGTTCAGCGGCGACTTGCTCCCAATGTGCATTATCAATGCCTGTATCAATCATGTCCCGCTTACACACATCTTTGTATCGTAGTAGAGGCCGACCCTGAGATCTCTTACCCATCTGTAATTCACCAAAAAAGATATCCTTTGGTATTCTACCATCATCCATCCTCCTAAGATGTCCTATCCATCTAAGTCTACGAAGACTGAGCATGGAATAAACTGTCACACAACCTGATCTTTCCAATACTTCAGTATTTGTGATTTTGTCTTGCCACTTAATACCAAGAATTCTTCGCAGACACCGCATATGAAAGCTGTTTAAATTGTTCTCTTGGTGTGAGTAAGTTGTCCAGGTTTCACTGCCATAGAGAAGAGTACTAAGGACACAGGCTTGATAGACAAGGACTTTTGTTTTGGCAGTAAGCTTCCTGTTCTCCCAGACTCTTTTTCTTAACCTGTTCATTGTTGTTGCTGCCTTACCAATCCGGATGTTGATTTCCTGATCTAGGGATAATTTGCTATTTACCACTGATCCTAGATATGTAAAATGGTCTACTATCTCTAGTTCGGCGTCGTCAATAAAGATTGATGGTACCTCATGTGCACCTTGTGACATAATCTGTGTCTTCTTTTTGCTAATTGTTAAACCAAATTCAGAACAAGCATTGGAGAATGCAGATAGTAGACATTGCAATTCTTCCTCAGAGTGGGTCGTAACTGCAGCATCATCTGCAAAAAGCAACTCTCTGATCAGTACCCTCCTAATTTTGGTCTTAGCCTTCAATCTCTGAGCATTGTAGAGGCCGCCATCTGAGCGTGAGTGAATGTATATACCACCATCCTGATTACGAAATGCATATTTCAGTAGAACCTTGCTTAACTCCACTCTTGATTTCAAATTCTTCAGAAGTTGCACCATCAAACTTGATTATACCCTTCATGCCTGTGTGGAACGATTCCACAATGGACAGAAGAGTTGGTGGGCAGCCAATCTTCTTTAGTGCCTTGAACAGACCCTCACGACTGACCAAATCAAATGCCTTTGTGAGGTCGATGAAGGCAATAAACAGTGGTTGATTCTGTTCACTGCATTTTTCTTGCATTTGTCGCAATGAGAATATCATATCAGTGGTAGACCGGTTCTGTCGAAAGCCACACTGTGATTCGGGGTAGACTTGATCTCCTACGACTTGAAGTCTGCGCAGAACAATTCTGGCAAATACTTTTCCAACAATACACAGAAGTGAGATACCCCTATAGTTGTTGCAGTCGCTCCGATCGCCCTTGTTCTTGTACAGTGTTATGATGCTTGAATCTTTGAAATCCTGTGGGACTTGTCCTTCACGCCAGCATAGCTCTATTAGCTGGTGGATCTGTATAGTGAGTGTGTCTTGCCCACTCCTGATAACCTCTATTGGAATCCCATCCTTACCTGGAGCCTTGCCAGATGCAAGTTCATTTATAGCACACTTAACTTCTGTTATGGTGGGAAGTGTGTCCAGGTGGTCAAGAGTTGGTAGAGCCCCTATGGCGTTGAGGGCATCATCCGCTAGTTTGGTCTCACTTGAGTAAAGCTCCAAATAGTGCTCTACCCATCTGTCCATCTGCTGTTTCTTATCAGTGATGACTTCTCCAGTCAAGGTTTTCAATGGTGCACTTCTTTTGATCACTGGACCACAGGCTTTCTTTATTCCTTCATACATGCTTCTTATGTCTCCCTTATCACTTGCGATTTGAATGGACTCACATAACTTGATCCAATAATCATTTGCACACTGCCTGGCAGCCTTTTGCACATCCTTCCTAGCTTGCCTTAATCTGCAACACTTATAGATCATATTTATACTACGTGTGCTGATAACATCACAGAATGTAGTGTACCTATCAATGCAATGAGCGATCACTATCCAGTATGTTGCACGTGGTCGAAAAGGGGCACCAAAACTCCCAAGCACAAACATATAAGCATAAAATATAGAAATTACAAAAATTTCAATCGAGACGTCTTCTTACAAGATTTGGTCAACTCATCTCTAGATTATGTTTACCAGCTTCCTGACCCAGACGATGCTCTGGACCACTGGCTAAAGACCTTTCTAAGTATATTTGATAAACATGTTCCATTTAAGGAAGTTCGTGTTAAACATCACACAAAGCCCCCGTGGATCACACAGGAGGTAGTTGAACTTATGAGAGATCGCGACAGGGCTCACAAAAATAGAGATCTAACTATGTACCGTAGCCTGAGAAACAAAGTTCAATATGTTATTCGGAAGGAAAAGAAAAACTATTTTAAGAACATAGTAATAGATAAAACCAACACTAAAGATATATGGAAAGCAATTAATACCTTGACAAACAAACACAAATCATCACAATCATTACCATCAAATCAGGTTACATGTGATCAATTCAGTAGATACTTTCAGTCCGACATAAACCAACTGAAGGCTGCAATACCAGATGCGCCTCATGACATATCTTTATTATCATCATTCTGTGAGAACAAATGCTATGGACACATTTCCTCCAACATACCGCTAATGACGACAACTGAAGTATTTACTCATCTCCGTAATCTAAAAAACAATAACTCATCAGGACTAGATGGAATTAGTAGTCGGATCCTTCGCCATGCTGCACCGGCGATCTGCGAGTCACTAACTTTTATATATAATCAATGTCTAACCAGAGGTCACTTCCCATCAGCCTTTAAAATCGCTAAAGTGTATCCTCATTTAAAAGCTGGTCCTCTAGACGATCGTCTCATGAGTAATTATAGACCAATTTCCATATTATCCTCATTATCCAAACCGCTAGAAAAGCACATCAACAAAACAACACTAGATCACTTAGTTCGCCATAAACTGATAGTTGACAGCCAGTCAGGATTTCGGCCAAAATATTCTTGCCATACGGCACTAACAAACATGATAGAAAACTGGCATCAAAATATTAACAACAATACTCTATGTGGAGCGGTGTTTATAGACTTTAGGAAAGCATTCGATATGATAGATCATACTATTCTAATTAAAAAACTAGAAACAATGAAAGTAAGTTTTAATATAGTGACATTAATAAAATCATTCTTATTAGACAGAAAGCAAGTAGTATCACACAATAAAGTTTTATCTCAAGCCATTACCATTAATATTGGAGTACCTCAGGGGTCTATTCTTGGCCCTCTATTATTTGCCATTTATATAAATGATCTTCCATTAACTCTGTCGTCGTCCTGCGATCTATTTGCTGATGACTGCACAGTATATACAAACGCTGTTGATCGTAATGTGCTAGAATTATCCTTGCAACAGGAAATAAATAGTGTAGTTAACTGGAGTCATGCAAACCGCATGCAAATTAACATTACTAAAACAAAGTCTATGTTAATAGGAACCAGGCAAAGACTTCACACTCTAAACTCGCAGAGAACTCTTCAGCTGCACATTGGCAGCACGCCTGTAGAAAGTGTCACCGAGCACAAGACACTGGGTGTTATCATAGATCAAAATCTAACTTTTAACTCACATGTTCATGCTCTAGTTAAACAAATAGCCAAAAAAGTATACCAACTTGCCAAAATTAAAAATTTCCTTGACGAAAACACAAGAAAGATATTCTATACTTCTCATATACAAACACATATTGATTACTGCTCCACAGTCTGGGATGGATGCTCCAAATCAATAACAAAACGCCTATATTCACTCCAGAAAAGGGCAGTGCGTTTAATTAATGGTGAAAAGCTTACCGACAATTCTAACCTATATAAACGTCTCCGGTTACTGCCACTCCACAAGCGCCTGCTTTTTAATAAGACCAAACTAATTCACAAAATCCTATTTCAAAATGCTCCAAGCTACCTTTGGCCATTGTTTAAATATAACGCTAGACATAGCGAACGACTAAATATACTTCATGTCCCTAAACCTAGGATAGACTTATATAAAACAAGCTTAGCATACTCTGCCGCTCAGTTGTGGAACAATCTTCCACAAGAAATCAAAGACACCACCAATCATGATACATACATTCGCAACCTGTTTGAACACTACCTTAGTACAGACTACATGCCCCCATAACAAATAACACAAAAAAGACAATAATGGTAACTTATCTCAAACGACAACTAGCCAAAAAACATTCCCTTATGTATGGCACGTTACACCCTCCTTAGGTATTTATAATGCCCATGTTAAACACTGCCTCAGTGAGTCATTTGTTATTGATTATTTTTCATGCGTTTTAATGTTCTTTTGTTGTCAAAAGTTGCTTCATAAGTGATGTTGAATGAAAGAATGTATGAGAGGAAATAGAGAAGAAGGGCAGAATGTCAGACGGGCCTGCGTGCCCAATTCTTAACCCTTTGAAAATAAAGACTTATTATTATTATTATTATTATTATTATCACTCAGAGTGTTACGCGTTGGTCTTTCCTTGTTTCTTAAGAGAGCTTTCTTCTTTTTATCAATCAGGGGCTGCAGAGTCTCGCTGTTGGCCGCAAACCAGTCCTGCCTCTTATGATCCACAGTGCCGTAAACCCCTACGGCAGTTTTATAAAGAGTTTCCTTAATTTGACCCCACTTTTCATTTACTGTACAATTTTCTGGTGTATCAGTGAAAGCATCTTCAAGTTGCTGTTGAAACTGAAAGCACTTTTCAGGATCATGAGTGTTAATAATATGAATCCTGGGGCTAGATTTGTGTTTAGCTGTGTAGATTCTCTTTGGTCTCAGTCTAACCCTTGCAACAACCAAAGAATGATCCGTATCACAGTCAGCACTGTGGTAACTACGAGTCAATGATATATGGTTCAGATGTTGTCTCCGTGTGATGATGAAGTCCAGCTACAACTATAAGTAGAACATTATATACAACTATAAGTAGAACATTATATACAACTATAAGTAGAACATTATATACATCTACAAGTAGAACATTATATACAACTATAAGTAGAACATTATATACAACTATAAGTAGAACATTATATACAACTATAAGTAGAACATTATATACAACTATAAGTAGAACATTATATACATCTACAAGTAGAACATTATATACAACTATAAGTAGAACATTATATACAACTATAAGTAGAACATTATATACAGCTATAAGTAGAACATTATATACAGCTATTAGTAGAACATTATATACAGCTATAAGTAGAACATTATATACAGCTATAAGTAGAACATTATATACAACTATAAGTAGAACATTATATACAACTATAAGTAGAACATTATATACATCTACAAGTAGAACATTATATACAACTATACGTAGAACATTATATACATCTACAAGTAGAACATTATATACAACTATAAGAAGAACATTATATACATCTACAAGTAGAACATTATATACAACTATAAGTAGAACATTATATACAACTATAAGTAGAACATTATATACATCTACAAGTAGAACATTATATACAACTATAAGTAGAACATAATATACATCTACAAGTAGAACATTATATACAACTATAAGTAGAACATTATATACATCTACAAGTAGAACATTATATACAACTATAAGTAGAACATTATATACATCTACAAGTAGAACATTATATACAACTATAAGTAGAACATTATATACAACTATAAGTAGAACATTATATACAACTATAAGTAGAACATTATATACAACTATAAGTAGAACATTATATACATCTACACGTAGAACATTATATACAACTATAAGTAGAACATTATATACAACTATAAGTAGAACATTATATACAGCTATAAGTAGAACATTATATACAACTATAAGTAGAACATTATATACAACTATAAGTAGAACATTATATACAACTATAAGTAGAACATTATATACAACTATAAGTAGAATATTATATACATCTACAAGTAGAACATTATATACAACTATAAGTAGAACATATATTACAACTATAAGTAGAACATTATATACAGCTATAAGTAGAACATTATATACATCTACAAGTAGAACAGTATATACAACTATAAAGTGGAACAGTTATATACATATCTACAAGTAGAAACATTATATACAACTATAAGTAGAACATTATATACATCTACAAGTAAGAAATGTTATACAACTATAAGGTAGAACAGTAGATAACATCCATAAGTAGAACATTATATACAACTATAAGTAGAACATTATATACATCTATAAGTAGAATGTTAGATAAAACTATAAGTAGAACATTTATATACATCTATAAGTAGAATGTTATGATGTAAAACTATAAGTAGAACATTATATACAGCTATCAGTAAATTTATTATACACTATAAGTAGAACATTATGATTACATCTATAAGTAACCATTTATGTACATCTACAAGTAGAACATTATATACAGCTATATAGAACTTATATACAACTAATAAGTAAACCATTATATACATCTACAGTAGAGACTTATATACAACTATAGTAGAACTTATATACATCTACAAGTAGAACATTATATACAGCGATAAGTCGACATTATATACAGCTATAAGTAGAACATTATATGACACTACAAGTAGTAATATTATATACACTATAAGTAAACATTATATCATCTACAAGTAGAACATTATAGACAGGCTATAAGTAGAACTTGATATACATCTACACTTAGACTTATATGCAGCTATAAGTATAACATTATATACATCTACAAAAGTGAACTTATATCAACTATAAGTATAACATTATTACAATCCGAAGTAGAACGTTATATACAACTATAGTAGAACATTATATACATCTACAAGTAGAACATTATATACAACTATAAGTAGAACATTATGTACATCTACAAGTAGAACATTATATACAACTATAAGTAGAACATTATATACAACTATAAATAGAACATAATATACATCTACAAGTAGAACATTATATACAACTATAAATAGAACATAATATACATCTACAAGTAGAACATTATATACAACTATAAGTAGAACATTATATACATCTACAAGTAGAACATTATATACAACTATAAGTAGAACATTATATACATCTACAAGTAGAACATTATATACAACTGTAAGTAGAACATTATATACAACTATAAGTAGAACATTATATACAACTATAAGTAGAACATTATATACAACTATAAGTAGAACATTATATACATCTACAAGTAGAACATTATATACAACTATAAGTAGAACATTATATACAACTATAAGTAGAACATTATATACAGCTATAAGTAGAACATTATATACAACTATAAGTAGAACATTATATACAACTATAAGTAGAACATTATATACAACTATAAGTAGAACATTATATACAACTATAAGTAGAACATTATATACATCTACAAGTAGAACATTATATACAACTATAAGTAGAACATTATATACAACTATAAGTAGAACATTATATAGAGCTATAAGTAGAACATTATATACAGCTATAAGTAGAACATTATATACAACTATAAGTAGAACATTATATACATCTACAAGTAGAACATTACATATACAACTATAAGAAACGACAACCATCATTCTTTGATCATGTAATGAGACGAGAGGCATTGGAACACATCGTGACAACTGGAACGATCCGAGGGAGAAGGAGCAGAGACAGGCAGAAAGAACTGATGTTGGATGGACTGAGACGGTGGCATGGAGGAATATCATCAGCGGAGTCGATCACGAGCACCAAGGACCGAGAGCTGTGGAGAGGCTTGGGCGCCTACGCCAGCTGGCAAGGCATGTGATGTTGAAATCCAAGGATACAAAGGCATAGACAGGAAAACAACATTTGTTATCCCCATGTTGAGGGATAGAAGCGTCAGCTGCAGTTTCCGTGCTGAAGAGGTTAACGCTCTGCCTTGCAGTCCGAATGCCGTGGGTTCGCTTCCTAACTCAATCATTCGATTCACGAGTAGAATTTGTTTGGAGAATCCCTCCAGTTTATTGCTGGAGCTGTGGAGTCCGTGCTCTGTGTGGTGCTTTCGGCAGCCGCCCGGCCGAAAGAGCCCGAGCCATATGGGATAAAAACCCGGTGTAATTAAACTGAACAGCTTGTCCTCAAACCCCCTTTAGAGTGAACAAGAAACTCATTGCGTTTCTCAGATTCATGTATAGAAGAGCAAAGACTAATAAACCACATTAGGTTTCTCACATTTATGTATAGAAGAGGAAAGACTAATAAACCACATTAGGTTTCTTACATTTAAGTATAGAAGAGGAAGGACTAATAAACCACATTAGGTTTCTCACATTTATGTATAGAAGAGGAAGGACTAATAAACTAGATTAGATTTCTCACATTTAAGTATAGAAGAGGAAAGACTAATACACTACATTAAGTTTCTCACATTCAAGTATAGAAAAGGAAAGACATTAGGTAACGCCACATTGAAGGAAAGAAGAGAAAAGACAGGAAAGCAAGATTAGGTATTTCAATATTGTAGGATATTGTCAAAAACTGTCATTTACTGCCTATGTAACTTGCGGTGTATGGAAGGGGGGTCTTGAAACAGGAATTAACGCCATCTGGCTAGTGCAGTCGCCGCGAACTGCGCAGGTTAGGTCCCCCCCCCCCCCCCCCCCCCGACTGAAAAATATCCACATCTTACAGAGGATTCGAACCCGGGTCTCCCGAAAGAGAATCCTGCATTCTAGCCACTCGGCCAGCCCCTCCACAAAATATTCTGGAGATGCCGGGAAGGATATGAAATAAAATACTGAAATACACTAATTGGTATCGCCATACTGAATAGATATGAATGGATACTGGTGTATTTCAGATAGAGTTATAATGGTCAATATCAAAGGCAAACCATTCATTCATTCATTCAGTAGCATGTCCTTTGCAGAGCCTCGCTCCCATAACAACCTTCCGGAAAACCTCTCGATCACAAGCAAGATGTCCCGCGTCTGATACACCCATCTGGAGATCATCCGCCACATCCTGCACCCATCTTCTCTTTGGCCTTCCTCTTCCTCTCTTCCCAGGCATATACCCCTCCATTATTGTTCTCTCCAAACTTTCGTGACGTTTCAAGTGACCAAAATATTTCAATTTTCTTTGTTTTATCGTCTTTAATAGCCAACCTTCTTCAATATTCAACTCTTGAAGTATGGATGCATTTGTTCTTTTCTTTACCCAAGATATTCTTAGAACTCGTCTATAACATTTATATTCAAAGGCGTTTATGCGCTGTTCAGCTTGTTTAGTAAGTGTCCATGTCTCACAGGCGTATGTTGCAATGGGAAAGATGCATGCTCTTAAAAATCTAATTTTTGTAGTTCTGTCTGTCCCACTCCATAATTTATTCAGTTGTTTTAGTCTTTGAAGAGCAATGGATAGTCACCGTTTAATTTCTTTCATTGTGTCACCGTTGTTGGTAATCAATGACCCAAGATATTCAAAATTTTCCACCACCTCCAATTTTCCCCCATTAATGTATATTTCTTTCTCCATAGTAATTTTATCTGTATGCATTATCTTTGCTTAATATGTTTTCTTTCATGGTTGTTATGGTTTCTTGGCAAGTTTTGCGGAAGGTAGTTTGCCATTGCTTTCCTTCTGGGCAGTGACTGTACTAGTCGGTGGCCATAGCCATTGTCTCTACTGATGAGATCATCTGCCTATCGCCGCAGAGTGCAAGACCATAACCAACAACAATCTGTCGGCTGCTCTCACACTCCATCCACCACCTGCTTCCATGGCTTCACGTAACCCTGATCGGGGGGCTAAACGGGTACTCCACCTTGCCCAAGGGTGTCCCGTAGACTAACGGAGGAAAGGAGGCGTCTTACATCTACTTTGATCAGGGATACGCCTACCCCGCTAACCGGAAAGGCAAACCAATAGATATAAATATTATACAAGTATATCTACCAACAACAAGCAGTAGTGATGAAGAAGTACAACACTTTTACGACGAAATAAAAATGGCAACAGCTCAAATTGGATCACAAGAAATAAGAAATAATACTGGGAGGTTTTAATGCAAAATTAGGAAAGGGAAAAATAAAGGATATAGTGGGGCATTACGGTTTAGGTACAAGAAATGAACGAGGAGAGAAACTAATAGAATGGGCAAATATTAATGATATGTTAATTGGAAACAAATGGTTTAAACACCATAAAAGACGACTATACACATGGAAAAGCCCTGATATGAAAATACGCAACCAAATTGACTACATACTTATTAATAAAAGATTTATAAATGCATTAATTAATGTAAAGACTATGCCTGGTGCTGACGGTAATAGTGATCATGTACCATTATGTGAACAAATAAAAGTAAGATTAAAGAGAGGGGTGAAAATGATTAAGAACTTAAGACTAAATAAAGAGGTTCTGAAAGTAGATAAAGAAATTCAAGAACAATACAGAGTGACTGTGAAAAATAGGTACAGTGCAATAACTAAAATACAGAGTATAAATGAAAAATGGGAAATGTTAAGAGAC
Organism: Cepaea nemoralis; assembly: GCA_014155875.1. Classification (NCBI taxonomy): domain Eukaryota; kingdom Metazoa; phylum Mollusca; class Gastropoda; order Stylommatophora; family Helicidae; genus Cepaea; species Cepaea nemoralis. The sequence goes on from JACEFZ010009169.1 coordinate 167,546, forward strand.
TCCATTCATCAAACTAGTAAAGAAATATTATCGGAGAGAAGCCAAAAAGCTAAGAAAAAAATGGATGAATGAAGAAATCTTAATGCTGATGGACAAAAGGAAACAGAATAACAATGACAAACAACAGTATGCTAAGATAAATAAAGAAATAAGAGATAAATGTGTGAAGGCAAAAGAAAGTTGGTTAAACGAGCAATGCAAAAAAGTTGAATTAAACTTCCATTAAAGATCAAAAAAGTATGCACAGACAAATCAGCGAGCTCACAGGAAGAAAAATAAGAATAAATACAGGGTGTTTGAAATCAAAAACAGGAAAGATATTATTGGAGGAAGGTGCTATAATGAAGAGGTGGAATGAGTATATAAGAGAATTATATAATGGAGAAAGGGAAGAATTAACAGAAGAAAGTAACTTAGAAGGCCCACGTATTCTAAAAGAAGAAGTCGCTGAAGCTATGAAATATATGAAGAAAGGAAAAACAGCTGGGCCAGATGAAATCACAGTAGAAGAATTAGAAGTATTGGGAGAATTTGGGGTAGATATATTAACCAAAATGCTGAATGATATTTACAACAGTGGATATTTACCGAGCGATATGCTAAATTCTGTATTTATAGCAATACCAAAGAGACTAGGAGCAATTGAATGTGAAGATTTTCGTACAATTAACCTCATAAACCATGTCACTAAGCTTCTACTCAGAATTATAATGAGAAGAGCAAGAAAAATAAATAAAAATGGAAATTAGTGAAGAACAGTATGGTTTTATGGAAGGAAAGGGTGCAAACAATTTAATATATATTACGAACACTAATACAAAGGTCAATAGAGAAACACAGAGACATATATTTGTGCTTCATAGATTATACTAAGGCATTTGATAAAGTAAAACATGATGAGCTGATTAAAATGTTGGGAGATATCAACATTTACGGGAAAGATTTAAGAATAATAAAGAATATATACTAGAACCAAGTAACAGCAATTAAAATGGGAAATAAAGAGAGTAATTATGAACAGATAAAGCTAGGAGTACGACAGGAGTGTGTCTTGTCACCCGATCTCTTCTCCCTATATCCATCCATCCATCATGTGCCATGCCGGTTAGCGTGGGCGGTCATGTTCTGCCATCTCGTGTTCCTGTCTCGACCATGCCATGTGGCCAAGCCATCCAGGTATTTACTTCTCAGTCTTCCCCTTGGTCTCTTCCCTTCGATCTTGCCAGTTGTCACCAAGTTCCCCAAGTCATTTCTTCTCATAACATGCCCAACAAATGTTGATTGTCTACGTCTAATGTCTCTAATCAGTTTACGATCTTCATTTGTTTCTTGAAGGACTTGTTTATTGGTTTTTCTGTCTGTCCATGGTATTCTTTGCATTTTTCACAGAAACCACATTTCCACAGCCATCAGCTGTTTTTCAGCTTGACTGCTTATTGTCCACGCTTCACATCCATACAAAAGTATAGGTTCTATGTAGCACCTTCAACACTCTTTTTCTCGTTTCAATTGATATCTTTTTATTGGTCAGTATGTTTTTCATCTTGCAAAAGGCTACCTTCGCAATGGCAATTCTTGTTCTAATCTCTTCAAGGCATCTCCCATCAGATGTTATGACTGTGCCGAGATAACATGTATCGATTCACTTGTTTAAGAATATGCCCATCTACTCGTATATCACATTGTGGTATTTCCTTCTTCCCAGTGACGACCATAATCTGTGTCTTCTTAATATTCAGTTCTAACCCTAGTTGTTCACTGTGTGCAACAACCGCATCTACTAAATTTTGCAGGTCCTGTTCATTGTCTGCAATCAAGACTGTATCATCTGCATATCTAATGTTATTGATGTATCGTCCCCCAATGTTGATTCCTTCCATATCTTCTATATTTCTGAATATATTTTCACTGTACAGGGAAAAAAGATCTGGAGACATTACACATCCCTGTCTCACACCTCTTTTAATAGGCTGATATTGACCTACATCGTTATCAATTCTGATGGCAGCTTGTTGTTTCCAATATATGTTTTTTACAAGTCTAAGGTCTTTTCCATCAATTTGTAGATCTTCAAGCATCCTTATCATGTCGACATGTCTCACTTTATCGAAAGCCTTTGTGTAGTCAATAAAGCAAAGATATAGATCTTTGTTTACTTCTATAGAGCGCCCAATTACTGTTCTCAGTATATACACAGCATTTACTGTGCCCTTGCCTTCTACAAACCCATATTGCTCTTCTCTTATCTCGGGTTGTATTTTCTTCCAAACTCTTTGCCTGATAATTCTCAGCAAAATCTTCGTGACGTGGCTCATTATACTAATTGTTCTATGTTGATCGCATTCCATGGCTCGTGATTTCTTCGGGATTGAAATAATTATAGAATTACATAATTCAGGAGGCATATCTCCAGTATCGTATATTGTGTTCAGCAGTCTGGTGACTTGGTATATTCCATATTCTTCTAAGACAGGGGTGGGCAAACTTTTCGTGCGGAGGGCCGCATTGACAAATGTAAAGCTATTGGCGGGCCGCATATATATATATATATATATATATATATATATATATATATATATATATATATATATATATATATATATATATATATCCATTTTGTTTACAGCAACCTATCACAATAAGTAATTATTAATAGGTTATTAAGCAGTATAAATAACTAATTATTGCAATTTTATTTTACTTATACTTATACATTATATTTGACAATATGGACAAAAACTTTTACTAATATGTTAACACGATTTTACAACTTGTTATTATAACAAATATTCTTTATTATCTATCAATGGCTTTAATTTAGACACACAGCTCGACTACAGTTGTTGATTTCTAATGAGATGTATGTAACTGCTTGCAATTTTTGACAATATTCTTGAAATCTGGAACAAGTTTACTTGTTGAAATTCGCATGACAGCATGCAAGTTGCAGTCCGACAATAAAGACCTATTCTTAGATTTGTTGATCTTCAAGCAAGAGAATGTTTGTTCGCAAATGTATGTTGATCCAAATAATGATAAAAGTTTAGCTGCAAAGTTTTTCAAGTTGGGAAATGATTCTTGTGATAAAGATCCATAGGAATCCAGCAAACCATCTGTCTTCAATTTCTCTTCAGGTCATGATCTGCTTGTAAGTCAAGCAGCTCCAACTGTATGTCCTCTGTGGTATATCAGCTTCTGCACTAAAAGATGAACTGAGAATATTGAACAATGGCTCTAATTTCTTGAAATCTCCATCCAAATTCTTCAATCAATGCATCTAATTGGGCATTGCATTTTTCAGTCATTTCACCAGAAATGGTTTCTTTTTTCAGCAAAGAGAAGTGACAAAATCTGTTTTCACTTGCTTGTCTGGAGAACAGTGAGAGTTTTGCCTGAAATGATTTTACATATACATACAATTAATGGGTAAACACACCATGGCCCTGAAGTTTGACATTCAATTCATTTAACTTTTCCATAATTTCAATGGAAAACATAGTCTAACTGCCACTCTTTATTGACAATGTTAGTATTAAAGTCACACGCAATGCCCTTCATCTCTAGGAACATCACTATTTCTTCTCTGAGTTCCCACACTCGCCTCAACGCCTTGCCGAGACTCAGCCATCGAACATTGGTGTTCCAAATCGTCAAGTAAAGACTTGAACTGTCTGTGATTAAGTCCTCTTGATCTGATGAGGTTGATGACACTGACAACTGGGTCAATAACATGCTTGATATTAAAAACAGTTTTACACAGACTTTCTTCATGAATCACACAGTGAAGTGGTAATAATGTGTGGTCTGGATTTTCTGCTTTAATCTTATCAACTTTACCAGACCTACATTTTTTTCCAGTCAAAGCACGAGCAGTATCATGTCACTAGCTTCAGTTGCGGCATCTTGAATTGAAGACAGCCACTGACTCACGACACAACAAGCAAACTGATTTGCTACCAACTTTTATAAAACCATACTTAGGTGTCCATTCATCATTAAAAATACGGCATTCATCATAACGGTACATGAAATTCTGTAAAATTCAACAAAATAACTTACAAACGAATTAAACATTTTTATTTCTAAATGCCCTCGCGGGCCGCATAAAATCACTTGGCGGGCCGCATGCGGCCCGCGGGCCGTAGTTTGCCCACCCCTGTTCTAAGGCATTGATCATTTCTACTGTGATGTTATCTGTACCCGGGGTCTTGCCAGTTTTCATATGGTTAAGAGCCTTTTGAACTTCTATCTTCAAAATTGATGGTCCTTCATTATCATTCCGATGATCATATTGTTCTTCTCTTGTATCATCATAAAGTTCTTTCACATAATCTGACCACGCATGTAAAATCTGATCTTTTTCTATTATGATTTTAGCCATCTTTGGTTTTTAGGCAACCCGTTGATGTGTGTGTTCTTTTGTTAGTGATGTCATTAATTCTTTTGTGCATTAATTTGGTATTCCGGGTGTTGTGTTGGTGTTCAATTTCCTTGCAATTTTCCTCAAGCCATGTTTCTTTTGCCTCTTTGCATAGCTTCCTAATTTTCCTGTGAATCTCTTCATATTTTTCCTTGTTATTTTTGTTATTTCTTCTTACTTCCATGAGTTTTAAGATGTCTTCCGTCATCCATTTCTTGCGTCCTATTATCTTTATTTTTGGGATGGTTGTTTCCGCAGCTTGGTTGACTGATTTCTTTAATATTTCCCATTGGTCACTGACGTCTTGAAATAATATTTCCATATCGGACAATGCATCGAATCTGTTCTTTACCTCTACGTTGAATTTATCTTTTATTTCCTCAATCTTCAGTGCTTGTAGATCAAACTTTGTGTTTCTTGGTGAATATTTGACTTTCTTTAATTTTATATGTAAATTGCTTAAGATTAATTTATGGTCGCTGTAGCAGTCTGCGCTTGGTATAGTTTTTGCGACTTTTAAGGCATTTCGAAATCTTCTGTTGATGAGGATGTAATCAGTCTGATTTCTGATCTTATGATCAGGACTCCTCCATGTCCATAATCTTCTTTTGTGCTGTTGAAACCAGGTGTTTTCAATAATAAAATCTTGCTCTGTTGCCCACTGTACTAGTCTGCAACCTCTTTCATTCTGTTCCCATAATCCATACTTGCCTACTATGCATCCGTCCTGTTGATTTCTAACTTTGGCATTCAAGTCACCCATTATGATAGTTACTTCAGAATTCTTGCATTTCTTGAAGGCTTTCTCTAAATCACTATAAAATTCATCAATGCTGTCATCACTACCGTCTGCTGTTGGTGCATAAACTGGTATGACGTTGACATCAAACGGTCTTCCACTCAACTTCACCAGTAACACTCTGTCTGATACAGTCCAATATCCTTTGATCGATTTTGCTCTCTCTCTCTCTCTCTCTCTCTCTCTCTCTCTCTCTCTCTCTCTCTCTCTCTCTCTCTCTCTCTCTCTGTATTCATTATAATTGCTACTCCTCGCTGTTGTTTCTCTCCACCAGAATAGATTATTCTATATTCCTCAGATGTCATAAAGCCCATTCCTGTCCATCTGGTCTCACAAACATCAAACAGGTTAATATTTAATCTTCTAATTTCATTCTTAATGTTATCAAATTTTCCATTTCCACTCATAGTTCTTACATTCCAAGTTCCTACTATCAATGTTGATATTCTTTTGCACACAGTCGCCTGACGACGGTCTGGAGTCTCCTGGTGCACATGACTACCCCTACCGGGCAAGGCTGCTCCTATGGAGCACCCATTTACGCCGTTTCTCTGATTATCGATAAGACTGCAGTACATGATATTCTTGGCATCTGTAAAGAAGGTAGTTTGCCATTACTTTCCTTCCTAGCAGTGACCATACTGGTCGATGACCGTAGCCATTGTCTCCCAAAAAAGGAGATCCTCTGCCTACGGGCGTGAAGCTGGAGACCATAACCCACAACTATCTGTCGGCTGCTCTTCAACTTCATCCACCACCTGCACCCATGGTTTCATGTAACCCTGATCTCCCTATATAGAGAAGTAATAATGAGAGAGATCAAAGAGAAGCCAGGAATACTAATCGGATATAACATAAACAATATACGATATGCAGATGACACAGTATTGGTGGCGGATAATGCAACAGGCCTACAACAATTATTGGACACTAGCTGACCCGGCCCGGCTTCGCCCAGGCCCTGGAGGGGATCTATCTATCTATCAGTCTGTCTGCTTGTTTGTCTGTCTGTCTGTCTGTCCCGGCCCGGCTTCGCCCAGTCCCTGGTGGGGAGCATCTAATTTAATTCATATAAGTAGTCATATAAGCTCTCCCGTTCCCGACTGTCTGTCTGTCTATCTGTCTGACCGGCGTGGTTTCGCCCAGCTCTTGGCGCACAGTAACTTAAAAGAATGTCCTTCCACACACCATTCAATGAAAACTGTAGAAAAAGATGGGTTACAATGTTATGCATTATGCATTATTTTTATGAAAACTTTGAAAATGCCTTAAAGATTATATCATTATTTATTATAACTCATATGCCTGAAAATAACTATAGACAAAGAGTTTAACAATAGTGCAAGTAAGTCCAACAATATGACTATAAAGTATATAGAAATGTTATTAAAAGTTATGCCCCTTGAAATAACTTTTCTAGAGTGAAGTCCCCCTGCTATATAGACATTATATAATGAAAATGGAAAAAGTAAATGTTATTAAATAAGTCGAAGATTTACATTAAGAAATTATTATAGTCGGTTGCAAATGAATGAAAGGAAGAAGTATAGAAAATTTCATCTCAATCGGATGTACCGTTATCGAACGCATCCAATACAAAAATCCCCACACACAAACAAACATACACTCTGTTTTATAGATATAGATTGTAGTATCAGAGAGTGCACAGAAAAGACTCTCCTTAAATATCAAGAAAACAATAACAATGGTTCAAAGAAAATGTTTAAGTAGTGCGGTGTCGGGGAGTTGAATTGTGAGATTGCGCTGACGCGTGTACTGACAATCGTGAGAAAGAAGGTCAGGTGTGAACATTTGTAGGCTCGTGTTACGCATGTAATTTAAGCATGTTGCAACCGCGTGGTTACCAGCGTTGTACAGTAAAGATATTTCGTAGGTTAGCAGCGCTCGGCTTATTTACAGCCAGTGTAGAGCGGGCAAATTGGGTTCAGGGAAACTAGACCTGTAATTTGAGTTCACACATGACCAACTTCATAGCCTCGAGCGTCGGCATGTCCGGCGTGGCCGAACCGTTACCCGAAGCGCTACCGAAAGTAGATTAAGAAGTCGCATCGGATATAGCAAGTACTATATCGATGAACTCGGGCGAGTAAGACAAATCGATTGCACCGGTCGGCCGAAACCGCCGAGGTCGTTTCAAGGTCATACCAGGAGTCGAACTTCGTGTCACATGGTGGGGCGACCACTGACTTTCTGCTTGGCTTTCCTCACATCTGTCTTTTAATTAATATATCTCGACGGAAGACCAGCTTAATATACAGTGGCTTTCTGAGAGGGTGACAATGGGGAAAGTGACCGTTGCGACAGAGTTGTTCATATCGAACAGGACACCGTTCTAAGTACCCGACCTGGGATCAGGGAGAGGGGAACGGGGTGTGGATTTCCGCTACAGGGGGATCACCCTGTATATTCGATTGGATCTAGTGGATTGTACCTACGGCAGAGTACGACATCAGCTTTGGCGGATAAAAGGAAGGGAGGTAGGAAGTACTGCCATCGGCCCTCCTTCATGGCCCTTCTGTTTATAAGTACAACTAATTCACTAACCATATATGTTATATAGCCGTTTTTCAGCATAGGCCCATTTATAAGAAACCTACCTTAGCCCAGCCCTACGTTCGTCTGGGAAAGAGGAATGCATGTGAACAGCTGCCGCTTGGGTTCTAGGCCTAGTTTCTCCGAGACCTCTTCGAGCAGCCAACGAAGGAGTCAGACCCTTATGGAAAGAGTCTACCCGTCTGAGTAAGCGGGATCTAAGTGTCTCCACTTTGGTAAGCTCTGATTCATGTTGCTCTCACTGAGTGTTGTCCTCCCCAGGTTCTACCTTGATGAGAGCAGAGCGACGATCTGGTGACGAGTCCAGTGATCCGGACTATGGCGGTGTTAGCAGCCTGTGCGCCCATAACCACAGCGAGAGGTACCTACAACCGAGAGTTACGTATCATTATGGAGCCCAGCTAACCCATAGCTCACTCCACGTCTGATATACCAGGTTGTTCGCCATGACAGCACCAAATTGCCTTGTTCTTGATTCCACCTGGGCAAGTATCTTGATGTTGTTATTGTCCTAGATGTGAACCTGACGGACTGCCTTCCAGCCAGCTAGATATGATGTCTTCGCTACCAAGTGCCTGGTACCATGTGGTACACTGATATTGTGGAAGAACTGTTTTCTACTTTGAACTTTATCCACAGTGCCACGATTCAGCGAGGGAGGTATCGGTGATGTGATATCTGCGCTATGAGTCAGCTGATCTTACGCTGGACCCAGGGACATTTGTGACTGCTACTACCACTGAGTGAGAGATCACCATCTAGCTAGACCAGCAGTACCACCGATACTTCCGGACGCTTCAGAGGAGTGTCCTAGTTCCCCAGCATTACGTGAGACAGTAGTTAGCCCTACCCTAGTATGGTCCAGACTCCAATGATGTCATCAACCGGAGGTCCCAAGTACTAGTGGTTTGACCCGCCAACCATCCTGTCCAAGAGGAGATGCCTATACCTGGCCGGAGGCCGGATATACTCGGTGAGCGTGTCGGACTAACCACATAGTGTGATACTTGAACCCGTGACAATGATGACACTTCCTCCTGGAGGTTACTCAAACCTTGCCATGTCTTGTCTCGCATAGATACCGCGAAGCCTATCTCGGAGTCATCATCATCATCCTCATTCATCTTGTATAATACACCATCTTGTTTACATAGTTAGATACCAGATTTGTGTCATGAATTCAGGACGAGGTTTGAAAGGGGTAACGTCCCTTGGTTGATAGTGAGGGAGATAGTGATCCAAGGGCTGAAGGGGTTTAGTGGACTGAGGCACCTATGTCCCGGGGCTAAAGACATCCCGTTGTTAAAGTGTGATAGCAGGTTCCCCTCACCCCAGGGAATGCTACGACAATTATGATGATGAAGATGATGATGATTTAACTCCACACTCAAATATTTAATAGAAACGAGGGTACTTCGTTTTTATTCACCGCAAACAAAGGAACTCCGAGAGTTCCCGAGAAATCAAGTGACATCAGGGTAATTCTATAGTGGGTTTAGGGGTGCATTTACAGATACAGACGTATAATTGCTTTCGCAAGTAGAAGACAAGCGAGTGATATTGTGTAATGTATTTATTGAAATAAATTTATAATTTTGGAATTGATTCCACCCATGGATAGCCGTTCCAGCTAGGACACAGATGAGTTGATATTTATACATTCATGTAGTGTCGATCGTGTATTAGTTAACCTATTTTTGTTTGTTTGTTCTGTGCTGACGAAGGCTTTGGCCGCAACGTCCATTGTTTTTTGTAGTTGTGCTTTGGTAAAGCTCTCAACCTACTTCTCGTTTTTCAGTGATTCATTTATTGAAATAAAGAATCATATACATTGAATGTGTTGTTGATCACTTCCGGTTGAGTGTGTGGTGGACTGCTAGACCGATCGATGGAAGCAATTAATGTTTCTGGGCCCGGAGGGTCCTCACTGTCGTCGGACTGTATATCCATATCTTGTGTTATTGGTCTTAGCTTGTGTATGTCCCATCTGTCTGCGATCATCTTTGATGTATCTGGGGGCCAGTTTGCGAAGACAATGACGTGAGGTTTTGGGTACATCTTGCTGCAAACAATCTTGTCGACCGACCACGAACTGAATCCCCATATTAATATTATGAATATCGAGGATTCCACCAGATCTAGGTCAGTGCTACAAATAACTA
>JACEFZ010009169.1:180000-202500 GCA_014155875.1 Cepaea nemoralis
AGACAGACAGACAGACAGACAGACAGACAGACAGACAGACAGACAGACAGACAGACAGACAGACAGACAGACAGACAGACAGACAGACAGACAGACAGACAGACAGACAGACAGACAGACAGACAGACAGACAGACAGACAGACAGACAGACAGACAGACAGACAGACAGACAGACAGACAGACAGACAGACAGACAGACAGACAGACAGACAGACAGACAGACAGACAGACAGACAGACAGACAGACAGACAGACAGACAGACAGACAGACAGACAGACAGACAGACAGACAGACAGACAGACAGACAGACAGACAGACAGACAGACAGACAGACAGACAGACAGACAGACAGACAGACAGACAGACAGACAGACAGACAGACAGACAGACAGACAGACAGACAGACAGACAGACAGACAGACAGACAGACAGACAGACAGACAGACAGACAGACAGACAGACAGACAGACAGACAGACAGACAGACAGACAGACAGACAGACAGACAGACAGACAGACAGACAGACAGACAGACAGACAGACAGACAGACAGACAGACAGACAGACAGACAGACAGACAGATAGATAGATAGATAGATAGATAGATAGATAGATAGATAGATAGATAGATGCCTAGTTCTAATGTTGTGATCCAGGTGCAAGGTTGAAGTCTAATTCTAAGATATATATGTAGTTCTAAGATATATATGTAATTCTAAGATATATATGTAATTCTCAGATATATATGTAATTCTAAGATATATATGTAGTTCTAAGAGTTATTTCTAGTCCCAAGGTTTGGGATCTAGTTCTAAGACTGGGGTCTAGGTTAAATATTGGGGTCTGGGTCTAAGGTTGGTTTCTAGATCTAAGGTTGGGGGGGGGGGGGGGGGGGTGTAGTCTAGTTTTAAAGTTGTGGGTCTAGTTCTAAGATTGGGTTCTAGGTCTACGTTTGGAGTCCAGGTGTAATGTTGATGTTGATATCTAAGGTTTATGTCTAGATCTTAGACTGAGGTCTAGGACCAAGGTTGGGTTCTAGTTCTAAGGTTGGGGTCTAGCTCTAATGCCGGGGTCTAGGTCTAAGGCCGGGATGTGGCTCTAAGGTTGGGATCTAAGCCTAAGGCTGAGGGTGTAGTTCTATTGTTGGATACTGTGATATACATTTTCACAAGAGTAACATGCACTAAAATAATTCCAGGCAATAAAAATAGTTCGACACCGCTCATTCCCGGCAGTGATAATCCGACTTTTTCATCGACCCATTGTGACGTCACCACCGGAACAATGAATCTAAATATAAGCCAATGCGGGAGAAAATCTGTCTGTTTGGTGAACTAACCCACACACACACACACGACGCAGGAGAGATAGGATGAGGAAGGGAGTGATAGTCTCTTCAAAATCAACTTAGCAAAGATAATTTAGTATAAGTTAGATAGGAAGAAAAACATCAGCCCTCGACATCGCACTGAGAAAAATCTGAAGCCTGGCGCCGAAGTGTGGAAGAAATTCATTTTAAATGAAGGTAGTGGTCTTATTCATGTCAATCCAGACCTGACTTGGTGAAGTTTGAAGGCAGCACCTGTTGAGTGAGCACATGGTTGAGTGATGCCCTTGATAGAGTAGCGTCGAACCTTATCTACCTGCAACCATTCCATTTGTCTCATAGGAGAGGTAATCTTTATTTAAATAAGTACCTGCCAAGACAAAGGAAAACAAGAGCCAACGTATGTTCTACTACGCCCAGGAATCAATAATACTACAATTGATGATAGCCAGAGTGATTCCCAAAGCTGGAAGTGGAGAATCCTGATTGGAGACAGTTCTTTTTTTCAGATCATCCAGACCAGTAAAAGATTAGCTTTACAGGCCACTGCGAAAAAATCGAAACTGTTAATATCTACCATATCATGGGCACATCAAGTCTGTAATATTTAATGTATATGTATATGTCCTTATTTCTATGACAGGAAATTGTAATTTTGAATGCAATTTACAAAATCCATATTTATGTTTATTAAATTAATAAAACTAAGGTCATGTCATGTATTGATTGTATTTTACTTGTCATAATCAAATTGTTTTAAATTACCCTAGATAGAATTAATTAGTTGGTAGAGGAGAGGCAAGGAACCACTAAGGGAATAAATTGGGTATAAAAGGGAGTACAACTTTTTCAGTATTTCCTAAAGGTATTCCTTGGTTCTCTAAAACTCTATGTCTGGTCTCAACAATTGAGTCAGTAAAACTAAATTAATTAAACGGGCCGGATCACATTGGGAAAAATGATGTTTCATCATTTATCTCAGTGGGGTTGAGCCATCAATCAAACCCATATCCGACAAGTTGGGGGCTAAGTCCGGGTATTTCTTTAATTAGAAAGTAGAATATAGCAGGTTAGGATAGTAACATTCACCTAGTCAGAGTTATCATATCATTAGATATTGATAAAGTAGGTAGATAACTCTAATCAGACATACGTGCTTTGCTTAAAGTCTATTCTCCAGGTATACAGGCGTATTCACCTTCAGAGAAGACAAGAAAAAGGTAAGAATGGCAGACACCGCCAGACTGAGAAATCTTTTCATGGAGACTGGTAAGCAGTGCGACCTAACAGGTAAGGAGTTAGCTCAGTATGTTAGCGAGGAATTCGAGAAACATGAACGTCTACAAGCTGAGAAGGAAAAGGAGGAAAGACGTCTACAAGCGGAGAATGAAAATAAGGAGAAGGATAGACAGGCAAACAGAGAACAAGAAGAAAGAAGACAAAAACATGAACTGGAAATGAGGAAGTTGGACAATGAAACCGAGTTACGACGACTGGAAATCATGAACCAACAGAATCCCTCAACAGATCAAAGTAGATCTTCAGCTGAACCACCAGGGGAAGCAGCTTCAGTTCAAGTGAACGCCATGTCTTTTCCATTGGAACCTTTCAATGAACAAACAGACATCATCGAAAATTATTTATCAAGATTCGAGAGGATGTGTGTGATGTGCGGACTGGAGGAGACCAAATGGGCAGTTAAATTGTCACAAGGACTTCGCGGAATTTCTTACGAAGTATTTTCTAGGATACGACCGGAGGAGTTGGGCAATTATAACATCCTAAAACAAGCCTTATTAGCCAGATTCGAGATAGACGGAGAGAACTACAAGAAACAGTTCAGGACTGCTCGGAAGGAAGCCGGAGAGAACTTCTCTCAATACGTAGAAAGACTAAGATCCTACCTAAACAAATGGCGTACCATGTCTAGATTTGAGGAAACCTACCAAGATCTAGAAGAAATGATTATAATAGATCAACTCAAACAGAAAATGTCTCAGGACATGAGAGCATTTTTAACACAGAATGGAGCTGAGAGATTGAAGTCTATCATTACTTTGGCAGAGAGATATGAAAAGTCGCAGAAAGAGGCGGGAGGTAATCAACGAAATACCAATAATCTTCCTCGCGAATTCCCTCAGAAGACCAAAGATAAAGGAGAACCGAAATCCAGCAAACCAAATGGATCGAATGGATCAAATAAGACCACTACAAATCAGAACCAGCAGGTCAAGTGGGAGAAGAAGCTCTACTGCAGCCATTGTAAAAATCATACTCATAACACAAGGGATTGCAAAAAGAAGCCTCAACCTCTTACCACAGCCTGTGCAGTAAAACCTAAAGCAGCGAGAAGGAACCGTAATGCTCATTCCAATATGGACACGCAACGGAACACCAACTCCAAACTGCCAGTCATAGAATCTGTCAACCTGAATGGATGGACAGTGGAATGTCTCTATGATACAGGTTTATTTTTCGACGCAATTGTACAAGCCTCATTGGTAAACCCAGAGCAAGTTACAGATGAAACCGTCGAAATACAGGGATTTCTGAAAAGTTGCATACCTATGACACTTCCTGTTGCCAAGGTCAGCATAACTTCACGCTATGTTACGGGAGAAATCAGAGCAGCGGTCATGGAAGATCCAATCTACCCTGTCATGCTTGGATGTCGCTACGTCTTTTTAGGAGAACCAGTACAGCCAATGATAGCATCAGCGGTGACTACGCGCCAACAGGCCAAGGAAACTCCAACGACTACGACACCAGCAAATCTTCAGCCCGAAGATTTAAAACAAGCCCAAGCAACAGATAGTTCACTTGGGACGTGCTTCCGTAAGTTGCCAAAATCACATACACCTCCTGGGAAGGGTGATTTCTACATGAAGAATGGAATTCTTCACAGAAAGGCAGGAAAGTTAGGACAAGAGTATTCTCAACTGGTTGTTCCAACTACTTACAGAACACAAATACTGGAGATGGGACATAGTATGCCGTTTAGCGGACATATGGGAATCAACGCAACCATGCAACGAATCTCAACTCACTACTACTGGCCTGGAATGAACGCGGACATTCAACGATATGTCAAATCATGCCCAGAATGTCAGAGAGTAGCCCCAAAGCACTGGACACCACCAGCGACATTAGGGGAAATGCCCATCACTGGCACACCATTCGAGAAAGTGGCTGTGGACATAGTCGGACCTCTCACCCTGACAAAGAAGAGGAATCGATTCATACTAACACTAGTAGACACATGCTCGATGTGGGCGGAAGCTGTGCCGATGCCTTCGAGTGATTCCAAGCATGTAGCAGAAGCTCTACTTGGAATATTTACAAGATTAGGATTTCCAATCCGGATCCTGACTGACAACGGATCTCAGTTCAAAGGAAAGTTGATGGAGGAAGTGTTTAGAATGTTCCAATCTAGGCAGATATGTACTTCTCCATACCACCCTGCTTCAAACGGAGCTGTGGAAAGATTTAATGGGACCCTAATAACCATCTTGAAGAAACTAGCTCAAGAAAAACCAGAGGCGTGGGATACATACATTCCGGCAGCACTTTTTGCGTACCGCGAAGTACCACACAAATCTACGGGAATTGCACCAGCAACATTGTTGTTCGGTCGTCCAATCAAGGGACCATTAGAAGCTTTACTTCGTACCTGGACTGATGATTCAGTTGATGAAACTGTTGTGACTGCATCCGCATATGTGGAAGAGTTAAAACAACGACTTCAACTTGGCTGGAAATTAGCCGCAAGCAACCTACGACAAGCACGACGTAGAATGGCCCTAAATTTCAACCAGAAAGCGAAAGATAGAGAGTTACTGGTGGGAGAAAAAGTACTATTACTTCTTCCCACAAGTCAAAACAAGTTGCAAATCGGTTGGAAAGGACCTTATGTAGTAAAGGAGAAAATTTCCAGAACAAACTACAAGATCGCTATAAAGGGGAAAGAGAAAATCTTTCATCTCAACCTGTTACGAAAGTACAACGAGAGACCCCCCACCGAGACAGCACATTTGATAGCAATGGCCGTAGCAACAGAAGTTGAGCATGGAAACTCAATGGGAGTGGAGTATCCACTGCAATTCAACGAGACTTATCGAGATGTGGACATTAGTTCAACATTAACGACGGATCAGCAGCAGCAGATTCGAGAGTGCTTAGAGAATTATGCAGAGATACTAACAGACAAGCCAGGATTAACAAATCTTGAAGAATTCGACATGAAGTTGAAGGATACAACACCTGCGCGAGTCAAAACCTACCCTGTTCCATACGCCAAAGCCAAATCTCTCAAAGATGAAATTCAACAATTGCTTTCAGCTGGGATAATATCACCTTCTGAATCACCTTACAATGCAAGTGTAGTTTTATTGAGGAAACCCAATGGTGAACATAGATTATGCATTGATTATCGGCAGCTGAATGCGGTGACAGAGTTCCAACCGGAACCACTGCCAGATCAGAATCAACTTTTCACCAGCCTCAACAGAGCAAAATACTTCACAAAGATAGATCTCAGCAAAGGATATTATCAAATCCCAGTGAAAAAGGAAGTTAGACCGTGGTTAGCCTTCAGCACTCCTGATGGACACTATGAATTTAACGTTCTTCCTTTCGGATTAAGCAATGCACCTAGTGTCTTCACTCGCATGATGAGGAAACTTTTAGGACCATTGGAAAATCCACGTCTTAGCAACTTCATGGATGACATCCTGATTGCTACAGAAACATTCGAGGAACATCTTGAGACATTGAAGATACTGTTCAACCGCCTGAAAGAAGTGGGGTTGACTGCAAGACCAAAGAAGTGCCAGATTGGGTTCAGTCAATTAGACTTTTTGGGACACACAATATCTCAAGGAAAAATACAACCTCATGATGGTAATGTGGAGAAACTAAGAAATGCACCGCGACCCAGAACCAAAAAGGATGTTCGATCTTTTGTATCTCTCTGTGGATTTTACCAAAGATACATCCCGAACTTCAATTCCCTCGCATCTCCGTTGACAAATCTCACTCGGAAAGGGGAACCAGAGAAGGTTGTTTGGTCTGCTGACTGCGAGAAAGCGTACGCGGAGTTAAAGAAAGCTTTAACAGCAAAACCAGTTCTTCATCTACCAGATCTAACGCGTCCATGGATACTTAGGACGGATGCAAGCAACATAGGAATTGGTGCCACCTTATTACAAGGAATGGATGAGGATAAATCAATGCTCTTTCCAGTTGCCTATGCCAGTAGAAAATTGAATTCAGCCGAACGCAATTATTCTACCATTGAAAAGGAATGTTTAGCTTTAGTCTGGGCAGTAGAGAAGTTTCAGGCGTACCTGTATGGGAAACACTTCACAATACAGTGCGATCATCAACCTCTCACGTTCCTGGCAGCATCCAGAAACTTAAACGCTCGACTAATGAGATGGTCGTTACTTCTACAACCGTATTCATTTCAAGTTGAATATGTTCCAGGAAAGATGAATGTAGGAGCAGACTTTCTCAGCAGACATCCTATTGAAGAGTCTGTACAAGAATCAGAGGAGAAAAGAAATAATGGGAGAAGAAAGGATTAGAGGAATTATAAGCTTGTTACGCTTGCTCAAAGCTACTGTTCTTCAGGCGAACAACAGTCTGAGAGGGGAGCCATGTGATATACATTTTCACAAGAGTAACATGCACTAAAATAATTCCAGGCAATAAAAATAGTTCGACACCGCTCATTCCCGGCAGTGATAATCCGACTTTTTCATCGACCCATTGTGACGTCACCACCGGAACAATGAATCTAAATATAAGCCAATGCGGGAGAAAATCTGTCTGTTTTGTGAACTAACCCACACACACACACGACGCAGGAGAGATAGGATGAGGAAGGGAGTGATAGTCTCTTCAAAATCAACTTAGCAAAGATAATTTAGTATAAGTTAGATAGGAAGAAAAACATCAGCCCTCGACATCGCACTGAGAAAAATCTGAAGCCTGGCGCCGAAGTGTGGAAGAAATTCATTTTAAATGAAGGTAGTGGTCTTATTCATGTCAATCCAGACCTGACTTGGTGAAGTTTGAAGGCAGCACCTGTTGAGTGAGCACATGGTTGAGTGATGCCCTTGATAGAGTAGCGTCGAACCTTATCTACCTGCAACCATTCCATTTGTCTCATAGGAGAGGTAATCTTTATTTAAATAAGTACCTGCCAAGACAAAGGAAAACAAGAGCCAACTTATGTTCTACTACGCCCAGGAACAATAATACTACAATTGATGATAGCCAGAGTGATTCCCAAAGCTGGAAGTGGAGAATCCTGATTGGAGACAGTTATTTTTTCAGATCATCCAGACCAGTAAAAGATTAGCTTTACTGGCCACTGCGAAAAAATCGAAAACTTTTAATATCTACCATATCATGGGCACATCAAGTCTGTAATATTTAATGTATATGTATATGTCCTTATTTCTATGACAGGAAATTGTAATTTTGAATGCAATTTACAAACTCCATATTTATGTTTATTAAATCATAAAAATTAAGGTCATGTCATGTATTGATTGTATTTTACTTGTCATAATCAAATTGTTTTAAATTACCCTAGATATAATTAATTAGTTGGTAGAGGAGAGGCAAGGAACTACTTAGGGAATAAATTGGGTATAAAAGGGAGTACAACTTTTTCAGTATTTCCTAAAGGTATTCCTTGGTTCTCTAAAACTCTATTTCTGGTCTCAACAATTGAGTCAGTAAAACTAAATTAATTAAACGGGCAGGATCACATTGGGAAAAATGATGTTTCATCATTTATCTCAGTGGGGTTGAGCCATCAATCAAACCCATATCCGACAGATACCAGAGATTCTTGCCATACATGGATAACCCTATTCTGGGGTCGAACCCTGTACCTTCAGAGCCAGAGGCGGACACGGCAACCGCTCACGGCTTGCTCTTGATGTAGTAGATGCAGCCGTGAGGGCAGCAGTGAGGGCATAATTAGGACAGCAGTGAGGGCAGCAGTGAGGGCAGTAGTGACGGCAGCAGTGAGGGCAGCAGTGAGGACAGAAGTTAAGGCATCAGTGAAGGTAGCAGTGAGGATAGCAGTGAAGGCAGTAGTTAGGGCAACAGTGAGAGCATCAGTAGGACAGCAATGAGGGCAGCAGTGAGGGCAGTAGTGAGGGCAACAGTGAGAGCATCAGTGAGGACGGCAGTGAGGGCAGTAGTTAGGGCAACAGTGAGAACATCAGTAGGACAGCAGTTAGGGCATCAGTAGGTCAGAAGTGAGATCATCATTGAGGGCATCAGTGGGACAACAGTGAGGTCAACAGTGATGGCATAGGTAGGACAGCAGTTAGTGCAGCAGTGAGGGCATCAGTGAGCGCTCTCAGTAGGACAGCGTAAGAGCATCCGTGAGAGCATCAGTAGGACAGCAGTTAGAGCATCAGTGAGGGCATCAGTGAGAGCATCAGTGGGACAGCTGTTGAGGGCATCAGTAGGACAGTAGTGAGAGCAGCAGTTGGGGCATCAGTGAGGGCATCAGTGACGCAGCAGTGAGGGCATCAGGGCATCCGTGAGGGCATCAGTAGGACAGTAGTGAGATAATCAGTGAGAGCATCAGTAAGGGCAGCAGTGAGGGCATCAGTTAGGGCATCAGTGAAGGCATCAGTATGGCAGCAGAGAGGGCAGCAGTGAGATCAGCAGTGAGGGCATCAGTGAGGGCATCAGTAAGACAGTAGTGAGGGCAGCAGTTGGGGCATCAGTGAGGGCATCAGTAGCACAGCAGTGAGATCATCAGTGAGGGTATCAGTGAGGGCACCAGTAGGGCAGCAGAGAGAGCAGCAGTGAGAGCATCTTCCTAAGCATACACATTGGGTCACTAAGGAAACATGTCCGAGTGAATGTCTGTGTCTCGAGCCATGTTATTGTTTTACTTACTGCCATGACTTCCATAGTCAGACAACTTGTGGTCAAAGCAAAAGCACCAGAATATTCCTTCACAGTTCTCCCTCCGGCCTGAGCCGTTAAGGCCCATGAACTTCTCACGCGTCGAACGACCGACCTATCTGTGTAAATGACAGCATCGCCCTCTAAAGAATTCTTGAAGATCAAAGCCTTTACTTTTGCCTCCACAGCATCCGGATTTTCTTGTCTGCATTTTCTGTCTAGTTCAGGGGTCTCAACCTTGTTTAGTCCATGCACACCTTCACTATAGTTCAGAATGTCATTCCCCCCTTTCGTATTTCCGCCTATAAATTTTCCCCCATCCCCGACCATATACAGTATACGTAAAAATGGAAGCTAAATTTAATAACACATACTATAACAAGTCTAGACGTCTACATGAAACGTAATTTGCGGGTCTACTTACGTTATATAACGAATTTCAGAAGGGCGAGAAGTACAGAACCGTAAAGTATGGAGGAGAAAACAATATAAATTAATCGGTTCTTGCATTAACGCTATTTTGAAATAATCTTACTCCCCCCCCCCCCCCCGAAACCCTAAAATTCCCCTTTGGGTGGAAGGGGTGGGGGGGGGGGGGGTAGGAATTCCCCGCCTGTTCAGATCCACTAGTCTAGTTGGAAGCACACTGAAAAGGATGTACAGAAAAATGTGTTGGCACTTGTACCCACTCCTCGCCAGGTTCTAAGTCCTCAAGTTAACACACCTGAATTGAAGAATGTCTTCGGCTTAACCCATCCATGATTTTCTTCTTTTTAACCTTCTTAACAGTTATGCAGTGAATGTTGTGTATTTGCGTTGACTTTGAGGTAGGCACGTGCTCAGCAAATGTGTATTATTCCTCCAATGGTTGGAAAATCAAGAAGGTAGCGCATCTCCTTGCATGCTGTATCTATTGTGCTCCAAGAATAATACGGATAGCTTCGTTCTGTATCCTCTCCATCCCTTCCATCTGCTTATGGTTGAGAGTCAGGATCGCCATCGCATACTGAAAAACGCAGGTCCGCATGGCCGATTGGGTAAGAACGCGTGGTATTAAACATCCCGTTGTGCTGATTCCGAGTAAGCGGTTCAACCCCTACACCGGACAGCTGGACTAAAATGGTACCTTGACTTGGGGGAGTAAATTACAAGTACCTCTGAAGTCGGAGTACGTTCGCCTGATGGCGGGGTACACTGTTGAACGGGAAAGCTAATCCACACACAAAATTCAGTCCATCACTATTATAAATAGTGTGTCGACTACGCTTGAGTTCAAAGCGGGCGAGCGCAAAACAAAAACAAAAATACTCAAAAACAGAAATGATCAGACCCTCGTATAGAAGACATAGATGTCGCCGTTCACAGTTTGCCGCAGCCATCACCCGCATCGCAGCCAAACCCGCTTGATCTTTATTATCACCTGGTCGATGTGCTCAGTATAAGCAAGGCTTCGATCAAATCGTATCCCCGGGTAATTCATTGCCTGCGTTCTTCCCACTGAGCACAGATGTACAGTTGCTGTTGGAGTATTGACAATATGGTTGTTTAAATAGAACCGTGTCACTGCTGCCATCGTTGGATTGACCATTACATCAGCTTTCACCACACCAAGTGCTTATGCGATTGAGTTCTGTTTGTAGTTCCACAGCAACCCGATCTCTATCCTGACCCTGCAGATACACTAACTCGTCGTCGGCATACGACAGTGTTCTTCTTGGTCCTATGATCTGCTCACCGGCAATTCTCACAGTGTAGGATTTGCTTGCTTGTTTGCTTGCTTGCTTGCTTGTGTTCGCTGGCTGTGATCTCCAGCGCGAAGTCCTGTATGTCGGATGAAGACATCCTGTTATCCAACATCAGTGTGATGTCATACAGTACCTGAGGTTTGCTTGAGTATCCGTTATCCTATGTCTGGCTTATTGGTGTGCAGACTGGTGGTTCCTCGCCATGCAGTCAGACATTCTCCGACTTCGGGGAAATCATGGATCTTACTGACTTTAGCAGGACCCCAAAGGGACCTGTTGCCCAGGACGCTCGGCGAGGACGCGTCAATAGGTCTTGGCCAGTATAGAATCCAGCCATGATGCCTTGGAAACACCTCTGCGTCCCGTGTAGGATTTAAAAAGTACCGGAGATAATGGTGATCCCTGGTGATCTAAAAACTACTTTCCTTTGGAAGGGGGCTGCAGTGATCCAGTTAAGGAGGAATGGACCTATCTAGAGTTCAAGAAGCTAAAACATTAAGAAATCCGGCGGCAATCTATTGTACGCAGTGGCGTGCAGAGGGGGGTGCGGGAGGTGCGACGGCCCCGGGCATCCAGCCGGGAGGGGGACATCAAGTTAAGGAGAGGGGGCAGCACAGTGCAGTCGGAGGGGAGGAGGAAATGAATGAGGTAAAGAACAATTTAGGAGCATCCAATCAAGGGGCTGGTCCCGGGCATCAAAGAACCTCTGCACGCCACTGATTGTGCGCATCCTCAAGATTAATCGCTGCAGCGCATGTTTCAGTGCCTGAGTGGAAACCTTCATTCACATCACAGGCAAAAACTGCTGCATTGCTCCAGGTTTCTCTGTTTGGACCGTACACTCCAAGGGAAGGTGAAGATAGACATTGCCTCCCTAGCTGGCATGATATTTTTGTGGCAATTAACTTCTCCAGCAGCTTGCCTATTCTGTTTTTCATGGTGATTATCCGATATCCTTAAATTTGTGTGTGGTCTTTGCCAGGCTGTGGCAAGGGAATCAGATAGCTGTGTAACCACTCCTCCTTGATGCTAGCACTCACTATACTGTTATTGTACATATCTGCTATTTCCTCTAACTCGTTGTCGATGCACATACTGTCATCATACCTTATACCATCTGGCCCTGGTGTGCTGTTTTTTCTTCGTCGATGTATAGCATTGATCTCTTTAACTGTCAATATTTCTTCTTCTCAAATTTTCTGGGACTTAACCTATCTGAGGTAGTTGTCTTGACAAGGCTTCGGCCTCTCATGTCTTTCTGGTTGCTCTGCTCTAGTTAGCCTTCTAAAAGGACTTTGCCCTTATTCATTCTCGTCAGTCCTCTGCCAGATGAGGTCAGTACCCTGGAAGTCAGTAATGCTCAAACTGTCCAGCCTGTCGGTGCTTCGATCTAACCATTCGTCCGACCAAGGCTTAGAACCTGGTCTGCCCTGCCATGACATTTAGTCTTAAGGTTGCATTTTCATCGCACCAGGACAAAGCTTGTACCCTCCCAATTGCGGTCCCCTGGCCAAAGACGTTGGCACAATGTAGGGTGTCGGGTTTGATGAGCGCCACATAACCATCGGCGCTAACAGAAAGCAGGTGCATCGTCTGCTGTCAGACGGTAGCTCTGTAGTATCTCATTAAGACATGACAGTTAAATATGCTATATAGCGTAATAAAATTATAAAGCAGTATTATTGGTTTATCAAATTATATAGCAATTATCCTCAATATCATGATCACATTACAAAATAATTATCTTCCACGTTTCAAAATAAAATTACAATTCAATTAATTTGTTCGGTCTCTTTATTACAAAATAAACAACTGTAGCTCTCCTATATACATGATGAACAAATAAAAAACAGAAACCACTCTTTTTTGTTCAATGATTTCTTACGAATGAAACAAATATCGTTGGGAGATCAGGTTTTCATTTGCAAATTGTAGCCGACATAAAAAAGAACTGATGAGAATCATTGTTTCATTAAATGTATTAGAGCCACTAAATAAGTGGCAGCTTCGATGCCCTCCGATAGTTCAAGCGAAATTCAGATTTCAGTTACGTTGTTTATGTCTCTAAAGGGTTCGTATTGACATAATAGTATGCCCTGCCCAACTCTTTCGCCCATACCATCATAACAGCGCATGATTTCCAAGCTTGGAGTGGGCTCGTAAAACGATGAACGTAAACACCAGCTGTGGGATGTAGTGTAAGCCTGGGCATAATATATTGGTATGACACAGTTGGTTGAACTGTTGTGTGGGGGTATATGTGTCTGTGTCTGAGGAATGGACAGTGAGGGAGAGAGTGAGGAAGAGAGAGAAACGTAGAGAAAGTGATAGAGAGATAGAGAGAGTGATAAAGAGAGAGAGATGATATATATATATATATATATATATATATATATATGATATATATATATATATATATATATATAGAGAGAGAGAGGGAGAGAGAGAGAGAGAGAGAGAGAGAGAGAGAGAAGGAAAACGAGAAGGACTGGCAAAGAGATATGTCGAAAGACGGACAGATCGTAGTACGAATTGACAAAAACAAAGACATGTAGACAAACAGACAGGAATCAGATAATTGGTTAGACAGACAGACAGACAGACAGACAGACAGACAGACAGACAGACAGACAGACAGACAGACAGACAGACAGACACGTTTAAGAAAGATTGATAGATATATAGACAGACAACAGTAGGCAGACAAACGGACAAATACACACGTATCAGGCAGAATGATAACTATATAGACATTCAGACAGACAGATACACACGAATAAAAACATGTACAGACAGACAGACAGACACACACACACACACACACACACACACACACACACACACACACAGCAGACAGACAGACAGACAGACAGACAGACAGACAGACAGACAGACGACGACAGACAGACAGACAGACAGACAGACAGACAGACAAAACAGAAGACAGGCAGACAGACAGACGGTTAAATAAATAGAAAATCCGACAGAAGGAAAGTCAGAGAGACAAACAAATAGACAGTCGAATAGATAGACAGATACCACCAAATGGGCATGCAATAAAAAAAGTAACAATAAACACATTACCATAAACATTTTTCGACATCAAAGAAAATATAATTCCCACAATAATCCTGTTATCAATGGCCAATTTCCAAACACGGGATTTTTTAGCTGAAAATTAACAGCAATCAACAAATTGATTTTAGCAAATAGACAACAATAGCGCATACCGGCTTTGATAATAAGGCGTGCATTTGGCAAGGGAAGGTTTGTTATCTATCTATCTAACTATCTATCTGTCTGTCTGTCTGTCTGTCTGTCTGTCTGTCTGTCTGTCTGTCTGTCTGTCTGTCTGTCTGTCTGTCTGTCTGTCTGTCTGTCTGTCTGTCTGTCTGTCTGTCTGTCTGTCTAATCTAATCTATCTATCTATCTATCTATCTATCTATTTATCTATCTATCTACCTACCTACCTACCCACCTACCTACTTACATATCTATCTATCTATCTGTCTGTCGGTCTGTTGGTCTGTCCGTCTGTCTGTCCATCCGTCCGACTGTCCGTCTGTCTGTCTTTCTGTCTGTCTGTTTGTCTGTATCTCTGGCTGGTTGGCTGCCTGCCTGCCTGTCTAACAGTCTGTCTATCGGTCCATGTATCCGTCCGTCTGTCGGTCTGTCTGTATGTCTCTACCTACCTACCTATCTAGCTATCTACCTACCTAGCTATCTACCTACCTATCTATCTACCTACCTGCCTACCTACCTACCTACCTGTCATCTTGTCTGTCTGTCTGACTGCCTGCGTGTGTTCCTATCTACCTACCTAACTACCTGCCTGTCTGCCTGCCTGCCTACCTACTTACCTGCCTGCACACCCTGCCTAATACCTACCTGCATACCTCTCTACCTGTCTGCTGCATGTCTACCTACCTACCTACCTGCCTGCCAGCCTGCCTGCCTACCTACCTGCCTACCTGCCTAATTGTCTACCTGCCTAACTACCTACCTACATGCCTGCCTGTCTGCCTACCTAGTTATCTGCCTGCATACCAACCTACCTACCTACCTACCAGCCTGCCTGCCTACCTGCCTACTTGTCTACCTTCCTAACTACCTA
The DNA here is from genome assembly GCA_014155875.1 of Cepaea nemoralis. Lineage (NCBI taxonomy): Eukaryota > Metazoa > Mollusca > Gastropoda > Stylommatophora > Helicidae > Cepaea > Cepaea nemoralis. The sequence goes on from JACEFZ010009169.1 coordinate 195,129, forward strand.
CCTACCTGCCTGCCTATATCTGTCTGCATACTAACCTACCTACCTACCTACCTGCTTGCCTGCCTGCCTGCCTATCTACCTACTTGCCTGCCTGCATACCTATTTACCTACCTGCATGCCAACCTGCCTACATACCTACCTGCCTACATACCTACCTAGCTGCATGTCTACCTGCCTACATACCTACCTACCTGCATACCTACCTGCCTACATACCTACCTACCTGCATGCTTACTTGCCTACATACCTACCTACCTGCATACCTACCTGCCTACATACCTATCTACCTGCATGCCTAACTGCCTACATACCTACCTACCTGCATGCCTACCTGCCTACAAACGTACCTACTTACCTGCTGCATATCTACCTACCTGCCTTTCTACCAACCTACCTTTCTACCTACCTGCCTTTCTACTTACCTGCCTTTCTACCTACCTACCAGCCAGCCTGCCTGCCCGCCTAGCTGTCCGTCTGTCTTCCTGCCTACCTACCTGCCTGTCTGCCTGCCTACCTACCTTCCTAGCTACCTACCTACCTGCCTGCCTGTCCCTGCCTGCCTGCTAGCCTACTTACCTACGTATCTACTATATCTAATGTAAGACGGGCCTGCGTGCCCAATTCTTAACCCTTTTAAAATAAAGTTCGTGCGTTAGTTCTTTCGTTCCTTCCTTCCTACCTACCTACTTGCCTACCTATCTACCTACCTGATTACCTACTTGCCTGCCCACCTGCCTACCTACCTACCTACCTACCAACCTTCCTTCCTACCTACTTACCTACCTGCCTACCTACCTGCCTGCCTACTTACCTGCCTACCTACCTACCTGCCTACCTACTTACCTGCCTGACTGCCTGTCAGACTGTCTGTCTATCTGTCTGTTTGTCTGCCGTCTGTCTGTCATTGCGTCTGTCTGCGTTACGTTGCTTTCAAAGGTACGGAGCGTCGGCCACTTATAAAGCAATCGCAAAATTAATTTATCTATTCATTCACAAACAACCAATCAATACCTGGGTTAATTACAACGTCCTGTAACGGACACGCAACTAGCCTAGCTAATGTATGCTTTATTCTATTTACACGAGATAGATCAGTCGTGTCTCCTGATAGATCTTTTCGATCTCCCTGTGAAGTCAATTTCCCGTGGGAGAGATACAGAGGATGTTTACAGGCTGCAGTCAGGATCACAGCTTCAAGCGCCATGGAAAATTGACTGCCAGTGTACGTATTGATTGCGGTCGTTATATGCGGGGATCACTTGGCACAAGTCGAACTCATAACGATTACCCCTTCGGTAACCGCTTCCCTTCCTCGGTTCGAGTGGTGGCGGGAAGGGAAAAGAGCAAGAGATTTTTCTGTTGGTATAGTTGTCTCATTGCTTCCATCTTTTGTTCTCTATCTGTGGCGATTTCTTCTTCTTGTCAATTTTATTCTTCAGGTTTTGTAATTGTTGCTGCTCTTTCTCTTCTTTTTATAAGTCCTCCTGTTTTACCTCCCACATTTCTTCCTCTCTGCTCATGGGTTTTGTGCGGGAAAAAGAGAAAGAGATTAGTCTGTTGGTATTATTGTCTCACCGTTTCCATTTTTTTTTCTCTGCATATCTTGGTTCCCTTTTCTTGTCTATTTTCTTCGTCATTATTTTGTTGCTGTTGTTGTTGTTGTTTTTCTCTTCTTCTTGTTGTAATTCTATCTCCTTGATCTCCCACAATTCTTCCTTTTTCTCGCTTTCTTTTCCTCTCATCAGCATATTTCTCCTTCATCATATTCATCACGATCATTCTTCTTAGTCCTCCACCTTTTACTCTTCCAATTCTCCTCCCTTCTTCTTCTTTTACCTCATGCTCTACTTCGTCTTTTTCTTGATCATTCTCTTTCGTTCATGATCCCTCCTCCTCCCCGTCTAATTTCCAGATAAAATCAAGACCATTGCGCTGTTCAGTCATCATTGAAACTGCCTCATTTCCTAATCAAGATGGCGGCGGACGGTTGTATTGTTTTGTGACCGCTTCTTTTTTCACATAGGAGACAGAAAATTTCATCTCTTTCGTGTTATTTCTGCACCAGGGTGCAAACCGGGAGTTTCTTTTTTTTTTTTTTTCTTCTTATTTCCGCCGATCCTACGAAGTTCGTGCATCTGAGCGAATCCATCCCTGAGTGTATTTTGCAGAGTGTGGGTTACTGTGTTGTGTTTAGGTTACGATCATGGCGGATCAGTGTTTGTGCCTCATACAGAGGGCAAACTAACATCGAAGTCGACGGGGTCGGCGTAAACGACAAGGCAGGCTCGCAGGAGCCAGACGATCCAGGCTCAAATACGTCCGTCTGGGCCTCAAGAATACTCGTATTCTTTATTGGAATTGTGCAAGCGCAAAACAACGAGGCCCAGTTCGGGAAAGCCTCGGCGTACAGAAACGATATTGTCGCCCTTCAAGAGACGAGACTGAGTGGTAATTCACTTCAATTAGCCGGCTTCAAATGTTTTTACAACGGGCCACACCTTGGAATGGCGATCCTTATTTGAGACAGTATAGTGGCTTCAGAGGTGGACATGTCCAGATGGGACAGCGATGAGATACACATACAGACTTTCGGAGTTCAATCTGGTCAACCATTCGTGTTGGTCAATATTTATGACTACAACGCGAGTATGGATTCCCAGACTTGGCAGTGCTTGGGTGACACATTATGTCACGAGAGGAATGCCATTTTCTGTGACAATTTCAAAGCTAAAGACAGATAATGGGGGGGGGGGGGGGGGTGACTTTTCTTCCAACACGCAGGGAGAGGTGCTCAAGGCAGCACTTGAAACCATCGACTTTGTTTGTATCAACAGTGACTGTGTCACCGAGATAGCAAGTCGACCAGGTGATGAGGACGGTGTTATTGACCTGGCGCTGGTTTCGCTTTCAGTCACTACAGTGTGTAGATGGGGTGTCCTGGGGTACCACGGCAGCGACCACCACCCTTGCAGCAATTTGGTGGAGAAAGACAGAACCAGGCAGCACAAGTCAACGGTTAATAGTTTCAAGTATGACCGTACAGAGCAAGATGTAGTGAGTAAAATAAGGCGCGACAAGCGCAGAAATCGTCTACTTTGCCTTTAGCGCACATGAAGATTAAAAGCGAGCGCTATTATACTTTCGACAACACGACTTTCGAATTCGGTAGTTTGTTTAATCTTCGGGTTAATGGGAATGTTTAGCGCATTATTCAGTTTACCGATCTTAACCATTTCTGTCCTTGGTAGTCTAATATAGAATTTACTGTACTGAGTCTATCCCTGGCCGCTGAGACGATCTGCCGACATCAGCAGTGACAAAATGACCACAATAATACACTCTTATCATTTGTTTTGGGGTTCAGGTATTACATAAAATTACCGGGTTCTGGACAGTAAATAACCCCAGATCATGAGGTCAAGGATTTCACGGTCCTCAATATTTTAAAATAGAACCTCGTGGACAGAGTGGGGTGTTTGGGTGGATGGATGAGTGGGTTGGTGCGAGGATGGATGAGTGGGTTGGTGCGAGGATGGATAGGAGGAATGTTGGATGGATGGATAAATGGATTAACAGATGGATGTATGGGTGTGTAAGTAGGCAGCTATGTAGGTAGGTGCGTAAACAGGTAGGTCAATTCCAATTCCAATTTTCAAAACAAAAATTCAAAATTCGGTCTCGTTAAACCTGTCTCTTCAGCTTTGGTTATTGTTGATATCCATGGTTTTTGTGGGTATTTTTACCCTGTTTCTTGTCTTGTGCGCTCTTACGAGTGAGTCCTATCTCGGACTGGATACATAAGCGTTTGTACCTGTGACGTCAGCTGGAGGTTTGGTCGGCTGCTATTCTTTGTGCCCGTGTCCTCTTGAGGTTACCTTCGCCTGGCTCGGCTGGTTGCAGTCCTTATAAGGAACTTTTTATTTGGTCTTTTTACCTCCTTTTTTGGTGTATTGTTGTAGCAGCTTTTCGATGTTTTCATTTTCTTGTTTGCGCAATATCTCTTCCCTTTCCCTTTCGAATTTCTTGCGTCTGTTTTCCACTTCGCGTCTTTTGCGTTCCTTTTGTCTTTGGATTTCTGCTATCCTGATTTCCTCTATTCTTGTCGATTCTAGTAACTCCTCTAGGGTAATTGGAAGTGGGTACCCTGTGCCGCCGTCACTCTCCTCCCCTATGATTTCTCCAGAGGTCTGGTGGTATATCGGTTTCCCCTTGGATTTCTTGGGTGTCATGATTAGGCTGCTAGCCTTTGCTTGCGGTTCCGGCTCGGTCTTTTGTTGGGTTTCATCTTGTAGCTTTTCTGTGGTCTTTTCCTTGGCTTCAGCTGGTTTGTTTTGGGTTAGTTCCGTTTTAGCATTTCTCTCTCCGCGTTCATGTCTCGTAGGATCTCTTCAATCTTCTTTGTCGACTGTGCCTAATGTTCCACCTCTTACTTGATGTTTTGCTGGATCCCCTTTATTTCAGCAAGCAGCTTTTCATTGTCGCTGGTCGGTGCCGGTGTTTGAAGTAGCTTGGACTTGTTTTTTCAACTCATCAATCTGGCTTTGTAGTTGTGCTCTTTCAGCTGGAGAGATGCACGTGGCTATCTCGCACCGCCGCATTGCTTCCATATATGGTGTCTTTGTGGTAATGGCGAGCTTTACGACGTCGTTGTTGCCATAGACCAAGGTTAGGTCATGGGCCACCGGTGCAATCAGGCTACAGCTTCACGTGAAGATGTGAAGTTCAAGAATCTCGCCTAGTATGAAAATTGTGAGACGGGGCTGCGGAGGAGAAGACGGCGTCTCCTACGGGCAGATAGTTGAGCTTGAACCACGGTCAGTGTCTGATCGAGGTCTGAGTATAGTAGAATGGCCAAACAATGAGCCCCTACTTTTATTCATAGATGTGTAGTTATTGTGTCGACTCTGAGCATGTAGTTATGAAAACGTATATTGTAATTTGTTCGATGCTTGGAGTCAATATAGAATGAAAATGGAGTTGTGTGTTGTTATTCCAGACATGTTGAGTTCACTCCAGTCTACGAGTTGTTATGAATAGTCCTGTGCAAGAACTTAAACTTAACTTATGACAATGATTGAAAATGAGTCCAGCGGAAAGAACACAGAGTCGCTAACCAGAAAGGTGCCGACCAGTTACGTGACCACGGCAGCAACAAATGTCTACTTTACTTGGCCGTGGAAAAGTCCAGTTATCGGCTCAAGTGCTGGGAGAGATATGTACAGCACCCGATATACAATCCAGTCTTGGGTAACTTCAACGAGCTTACAGCTTTACATTAAAGCACGCACTATTCAGCCATGGACGATAGTATTATTCTAATTCACCAACGGGCTATAACAAGCGTGCTATGTGAAGAGTGTTAACAAGCAGATGCTCCCTACCAATGCAGACGCATCATCGCTACCAAACATAGAAGTAGCATTGTAAACTCCATGACAGGAGCGGGATAAACTCCATGGCAGCTGTGTCTTTGGAGGTACGGCACAGCCCAAGTATCTTGCTCCATGCTTGCCCAGGCAGTTGTCGCACTTTCTTTTGTTGTTGGGTGCTCGGAAAGTCCGTGTCCAGCTTGGCCAGCGGACACTCCTTGAAGGCGTGGTGATAGGCGCAGTACCGGCAAATTTCCGTCTTACTGCGACATGCTGGTCTGCTGTGGCCAACCCTCTGGCATCTGAACATTGAGTAATCCTTGGTATGAATCCTTCAGGTTGTTGTATTTTCTTGTCTATCAATACCTGGCATGGTATCTCGCTGCCCTCAGTCGTCACCACCGCCAGTGTGGTAGGGATCTTTGAGTACGTCAGGATCCGCTCCGCCTTCAAGATTCGGATGTTGAGATTCTGTTCTTGTAGCTGCTTCGTGATTTGTTCGTCTGACAGCTCCACTTGAATACGCTTGACAACCCATCTGACTGTTTTTGAGTCGGTGTTTCCGACTCTGGTGTCTTTCTTCTCCTTCTCAGCTGTGTTGACTCTTGTCTGTGGTGGGTTGTCTTCACAGGTAGGCTGGAGGGCAGTTGGGTTTATAGACAGGTAGGTAGGTAGGTAGGTATGTAGGTAGGTAGGTAGGTAGGTATTGGGTAGATAGGTAGGTAGGTATTACGTGCGTAGGTAGATTAGATAGGTATTATTTAGGCAAGTAGGTAGCTGATCACCGTAGCAAAGGGCTTAGGAACGCGATTTATAGGCCCGTTTACCCGCGTTCCAAACACAGCGGCGATTTGGCAGCAGACCGCTTCGCGTTGGATTTAGACGAGTTGGTATGGGAGCCGGTCGTTCAGAAATCAGTGGCAAACTACTGAACGTAAACTTGCCAAACATCAACAACAGCAGTACAATGCTAGTGTTGACAGAGATGTCCTGTTTATAAAAAAAAGGATTTGCAAAAAGTAATATATAGGTAAATAGGTATTATATAAGCAGGTAATTATGTAGGTAGAAAGGTAGATAGGTAGGTAGGTATTAGGTAGGTAGATAGGGAGGTAGGTCGGTAGGTCGGTAGGTATGTAGGTAGGTAGGTAGGTAGGTAGGTAGTAGGTAGGTAGGTAGGTAGGTAGGTAGTAGGGAGGTAGGCAGGCAATTGGAGGATAGACGGGTTGGAACGAACGAACATAGAACGAACTAAGAAAGGTAAGCAAGTGAGAAAGTATGTAGATGAAATGAAAACTTCATCGAACCGGATACCTAGTTGAAGACACAGACGCCAAGATCTTCCGCCCACCCAACTACAGAAATAGAAATGTTAACTGATTTTCAATAGCCTGGTAACTTTCACAGAAACGCTGCCATGCGAACAGAAATGTCCGAGATAAGGGGGGTGGATCGATACAACTCCGCATAGTTCACAACCTGATCACATACGATGATCCGGGAGATTTATATCCTGCTGGAACTGATACGTTTCTATACAAGTGGATTGGTGGATAGATAATTATTGTGTAGAATTTATTGTGAAGAATATAACCCTGACGGCTGGATAAATCGGTCGAGGTCAGGTGTGGTAAACATGTCTACAATAATAATATTTTAACGGGAGTTTTAGGGTTTGGTACGCAAAAATTAATATACGGGAAAGGGCGTGGACAGAGGTACATGGATAGCTTAAGATAGGAGGGTTTGCGGTGAGTTTATTGAGGGAGTGTGTCCAAATGAGGATAGAGGGCACAGATATTGGATGTAATGACCAGGTTGAGATCTCTCGTGTTGATAGAAGGAGAGTATGTCTGGGATTTCAGTTTCTTTCACACATTAGAATAGAAACGTGTGGGCAGACGTACAAATTATTGGATGGGTGGGTGGATGTATGAATGTATGGATTATTGGTGGATGGATGGGTGCGTGGGTAGGTGCGTGGATGGATGGATGGATGGATG
>JACEFZ010009169.1:210000-230000 GCA_014155875.1 Cepaea nemoralis
TGGCAGTCGCCATGACTCTCATTGCTGACAAACCTTTTCGAGCTTTCAGTTATAACATAATCGACATGATCTCTGAAGGACAGGCTTCGATCAAGCCTCACGCCAAGATATGTCATTGACTGGGTTCTACTCAAAAGGCTCCCATCCATTCTTACTGCCGGCAGGTCTGTGTTCACAATATGGTTGTTTAGGGAGAACCATGTAACCGATGCCTTTGCAGGGTTGACAAGGGCATCGGCATCAGCGCACCATGAGGAAATTCGATCTAGTTCGCCCTGCATATCATTGGTAACCACCTGTCTATCTCGACCCTGTCGGTACACGAGAATGTCGTCAGCAAATGACAGAGTCCTACCCCTCCCGTCCAACTGTTGTTCAGTGATCGGCACCGTATACGCGTTGAATAGTACTGGTGACAGTGGTGAACCCTGCGGCAATCCTGGACATATCGTTATCGGCTCAGAAGACCAACTCCCGCATCTTAGCACCACCTTCCTTTGGAGCAGAACTGCAGCTATCCATCGTACAAGGTGAGGGTGCACTTTCAGTCTGAGGAGGGTTTGCATCAAGTGCTCGAAGGATACTCTATTGTATGCGTCCTCTAAGTCTATGGCGGCCGCACATGTCTCTTCTCTGACCTGAAATCCTTCGTAAACATCTTGAGCAAAGACCGCCGCATTCAGCCATGACTCTTTGTTGCGTCTGTATCCTCCAAGTGTGGGCGGGAAGCAGCCGAGTTGTTCCAAGTCACAAGCAAGTCTGTGTGCTACAATTTTCTCCAGTAACTTGCCCGCAGTGTTCTGCATCGTAATGATTCTGTAGCCGCTTATCTTGGAATGGTCATTGTTCGGTTTTGGCAGCGGCAGCAAGTAGCTGTGTAGCCATTCCTCTTTGATCTGACCCCTCTGGATACTGGTGTTGAATTCTCTGGCCAGTTCTTCCATGTCATCATCTGACATCATCAGTAGGTCACCATATCGGATGCCGTCTGGGCCTGGGGCGGTGTTAGGTGATTTCTTGAGCATTGCACGTATTGTCTCAGCTATGATTTTGCACTCTTCGTCTGTCCCGACCCCCTCGCACAACTGAGAAAGTGTCGTTGTGGTTCTCTGTCTGGCGGGCTCGTCTTTCTGGTCAGTCTGCTCTATGTAGCGTGCAAGAAGGGCCTTACCTTTATCCGCATCCGATTTTTTCCATGTGAGGTCTGTGCCTTGAAAGTCTGGAATACCCCTACGTTGTGCGGCGCCGTTCATGCTCTTATGGAGGCGCCAGAATGTCGTAAGAGATCGCTCGGAGCACACCTTCCTGCAGAACTCGTCCCATTTCTCGGCCTTGGCCTGTTTGGCGCAGGATTTGAATAAAGTCATCGTCCTATGGACCTCAGTCTTCAGGTCCGCCAACTCAACCTGTGGCATGTTGGCCTTTCTGGCTTTTTGCCAGTCTTTGACAGCTTGCCTCTTTCCCAGCCATGCCTTTTCGACCTCGCCATTCCACCATGGTGGCTGCAACCTTCTTTCTTGTCTCCTGCGGGAGGAAGTTAGTTTTCTCCTTCTGATCTTGCTTATGGCGTCTTGACCAGTGTTGTCGTACAGGGAAGGCATTTGTCTTGTTTCCTTGACTCCTGGCCCTGTCTTTCTCGATCAGGATGATACAAGGGTAGTGGTCACTGTCGTGGTATCCCAGTGTGCCCCACCGGCACCTTGGTGCGATGGTGGGTGACACTAGAGCCAAGTCAATGACGCTGTCAGAGTCGCCTGGTCGAGTGACTATTCTAGTGACCTTCCCATCATTCAGACAGACCAGGGCAGCAGATGCCAGGGCGTCCTCCAGATCTTCCCCCTGTCTATTGGTGATGCAATTCCCCCATTGACTGCCTCTGGCATTGAAGTCCCCACAGAAGATGATATGCCTTTCATCCATATCGAACAAACTCTGCCATTGTCGCACGTCGACCTTCCCATTTCGGGCATAAACGTTCACGATTACAAGCTGCACTGGCGTCATTATTCTTAACGCCTGCACTTGCAGGGCATCACTGTTCCAGGCGGACATATCGATCTCAGACACTAGTATGTTGTCGCGGACCAGAATAGCCTGTCCGAGGTGCCGCCTGTTAAAGAACCCATGAAATCCCGCGACATTGACTATTCCGTCGCCGAGCTGTGTTTCTTGTAAGACTACAATATCGTTTCCGTAGAGTAGTTTTTTTTTCAAGAATGGGTCGGCGTTGACTAAATGATGCACAGTTCCAGTACAGTACTCGAACGTGTCCGATGCCCAATCAGTCACATTTTAATCGCCTTCTGCGTGCGCCCGCCCTCTTACCACGCTGTGTCCTTGTCGGTCGTCTGGTCGTTATGTTAGGCTTAACTATCGCCACCGGGCGCCGATGATACGCCGAAGGGAGTCCGGGCGCGCGTGCACGAACTCTGTTGCACGGTCCGAACTCCATTGATGATGATGGTATTGGTGGTGATGATGTGATGATGGTGGTGGTGATGGTGATGGTGATGATGATGAAGATTATGGTGAAGATGATGGTCGTGATGATGATGATGATGATGATGATGATGATGATGATGATGATGATGATGATGATGATGATGATGATGATGATGAAGATGGTGATGATGAAGATGGTGATGATGATGGTGGTGATGATGGTGATGATGATGAAGATGATGGTGGTGATGGTGATTATGATGATGATGATAATGGTGGTGGTGATGATGATGATGATGATGATGATGATGATGATGATGGTGGTGGTGGTGGTGGTGGTGGTGGTGGTGGTGGTGGTGGTGGTGGTGGTGGTGGTGGTGGTGGTGGTGATAATGGTGGTGATGATGATGGTGATGATGATGAAGATGGTGATGATGGTGGTTATGATGATGATGATAATGATGAACACCCACGTCACTTTGCAACGCACATAATGATGATCACGGGATGGCAATAATAATCTATTGCGGCCTCTAATTTGTGACACACCCAAGCACAGACAATATCTTCATTTCACCTTTTGGTCCTGGATATTTCATGAACCGACTTTCATTCATCAGTGTTGGCAATACAAAACTACCGCGTGAAATGTCCCCGTGCACATTTGCCGCTACACTTGGCTTAATGGCACGGCTATTGTTGGACGGCGGTTCCAATGCGTACCACATTTCATTCATTCCAAATGCAAAGCTGTTTATCTGTGCAATGATTTGAAAATAGATATTGTTGATCGATCGGCGAGTCCTAAATAGTTTACCTCATGAAGATTTTGCCAAGAAGGAAATTTTATTGTGTGAGTGGAAGATTTAAAAACAATCACGATATTTACGAGGGTAAGTTAATAAGTAAGTCACAAATGGCTGTAGAAAAATAACTAAATATGATAACAACTTGAAACCAGTTTATTTGTACACATACATTGTCCCTTTATTTGTCAACATAATTTCCACTAACATTGATGCACTTATCCCATAGTTTTATCAGTCCTCCCAAACCGGCTGCAGAGAGATCTACACAAGAGATCTACACAAGCGATCTACACAATAAATCAACACATGATGACTACACGAGAGATCTACACAGAAATCTCCACAAGACATCTACACAAGAAATCTACACAACGGATCTACACAAGAGATCTACACAAGAAAACTACACACGGGATCTACACAAGAGATCTACACAAGAGATCTACACAATGGATCTACACAATGGATCTACACAAGAGATCTACACAAGAGATCTACACAATGGATCTACACAAGAGATCTACACAAGAGATCTACACAAGAGATCTACACAATGGATCTACACAAGAGATCTACACAAGAGATCTAACCAAGAGATCTACACAAGAGATCTACACAAGAGATCTACACAAGAGATCTACATAAGAGATATACACAATGGATCTACATAAGAGATCTACACAAGAGATCTACACAATGGATCTATACAAGAGATCTACACAAGAGATCTACACAAGAGATCTACACAAGAGATCTACACAAGAGATCTACACAAGAGATCTACACAAGAGATCTACACAAGAGATCTACACAATGGATCTACACAAGAGATCTACACAAGAGATCTACACAAGAGATCTACACAAGAGATCTACACAATGGATCTACACAAGAGATCTACACAAGAGATCTACACAATGGATCTACACAAGAGATCTACACAAGAAATCTACACAAATAATCTGCACAAGAAATCTACACAAGAGAGTGGGCAGATAAACATGGTGGACAGATAAAGATGGTGGACAGATAAGGATGGTGATCAGACAAAGATAGTGGACAGATAAAGATGGTGGACAGATAAAGATGGTGGACAGATAAAGATAGTGGACAGATAAAGATGGTTGACAGATAAAGATAGTGGACAGTTAAAGATAGTGGACAGATAAAGATAGTGGACAGATACAGATAGTGGACAGATACAGATAGTGAACAGATAAAGACAGTGGACTGATAAAGATGGTGGACAGATAAAGTTGGTGGACAGATATAAAGAGTGGTACGGATACAGAGAGTGGACAGATAAAGATAGTGGACAGATAAAGATGGTGGACAGATGAAGATGATGAATAGATAAAGATAGTGGAAGATAAATAAAGTGGACAGATACAGATAGTAGATAGATAAAGATAGTGGACAGATAAGATAGTGAACTGATAAAGATAGTGGACAGATAAAGTTGGTGGACAGATAAATATGGTAGACAGTAAAAATAGTTGACAGATAAAGATGGTGGACAGATAAAGATAGTGGACAGATAAAGATAGTGGACAGATAAGATAGTGGACAGATAAAGATAGTGGACACATAGAGATAGTGAACACATAAAGACAGTGGACAGATAAAGATGGTGGACAGACAAAGATAGTGGACACATAAAGATGGTGGACATATAAAGATGGTGGACAGATAAAGATATTGGACAGATAAAGATGGTGGACAGATAAAGATAGTGGACAGTTAAAGGTAGTGGACAGATAAAGATAGTGGACAGATAAAGATGGTGGAAAAATAAAGGTGGTGGACAGATAAAGATAGTGTATAGATAAAGATGGTGGACAGTTAAAGATAGTGGACAGGTAAAGACAGTGGACGGATAAAGATGGTGGACAGATAAAGATGGTGGACAGACAAAGATAGTGGAAAGATAAAGATGGTAGACAGATAAAGATAGTGGACAGAAAAAGATGTTGGACAGATAAAGATAGTGGACAGTTAAAGATAGTGGACATATAAAGATAGTGGACAGATAAAGATAGTGGACAGATAAAGATAGTGGACAGATAAAGATGGTGGACAGATAAAGATGGTAGACAGATAAAGATAGTGGACAGATAAAGATAGTGGACAGATAAAGATGGTGGACAGATAAAGATGGTGGACAGATAAAGATAGTGGACAGATACAGATGGTTGACAGATAAAGGTATTGGACAGTTAAAGATAGTGGTCAGATAAAGATGGTGGACAGATAAAGATGGTGGACAGAAAAAGATAGTGGACATATAAAGATAGTGGACATATAAAGATAGTGAACAGATAAAGACAGTGGACAGAAAAGATGGTGGACAGATAAAGATAGTGGACAGTTAAAGATGGTGGACAGATAAAGATAGTGGACAGATACAGATAGTGAACAGATAAAGATAGTGGACTGATAAAGATGGTGGACAGATAAAGATGGTGGACAGATATAGAGAGTGGACAGATACAGAAAGTGGACAGATAAAGATAGTGGACAGATACAGATAGTAGATAGATAAAAATAGTCGACAGATATGAATAGTGGACACATAAAGATAGTGGACAGATAAAGATGGTGGACAGATAAATATGGTAGACATTAAAAATAGTGGACAGATAAAGGTGGTGGACAGATAAAGATGGTGGAAAAATAAAGATGGTGGACAGATAAAGATAGTGTACAGATAAAGATGGTGGACAGTTAAAGATAGTGGACAGGTAAAGACAGTGGACGGATAAAGATGGTGGACAGATAAAGATGGTGGACAGACAAAGATAGTGGACAGATAAAGATGGCAGACAGATAAAGATAGTGGACAGAAAAAGATGTTGGACAGATAAAGATAGTGGACAGTTAAAGATAGTGGACATATAAAGATAGTGGACAGATAAAGATAGTGGACAGATAAAGATAGTGGACAGATAAAGATTGTGGACATATAAAGATAGTGGACAGATAAAGATAGTGGACAGATAAAGGTATTGGACAGTTAAAGATAGTGGTCAGATAAAGATGGTGGACAGATAAAGATGGTGGACAGAAAAAGATAGTGGACATATAAAGATAGTGGACATATAAAGATAGTGAACAGATAAAGACAGTGGACAGAAAAGATGGTTGACAGATAAAGATAGTGGACAGATACAGATAGTTGACATATACGGATAGTGAACAGATAAAGATAGTGGACTGATAAAGATGGTGGACAGATAAAGATGGTGGACAGATATAGAGAGTGGACGGATACAGAAAGTGGACAGATAAAGATAGTGGACAGATACAGATAGTAGATAGATAAAAATAGTCGACAGATATAATAGTGGACACATAAAGATAGTGGACAGATAAAGATGGTGGACAGATAAATATGGTAGACATTAAAAATAGTGGACAGATAAAGGTGGTGGACAGATAAAGATGGTGGAAAAATAAAGATGGTGGACAGATAAAGATAGTGTACAGATAAAGATGGTGGACAGTTAAAGATAGTGGACAGGTAAAGACAGTGGACGGATAAAGATGGTGGACAGATAAAGATGGTGGACAGACAAAGATAGTGGACAGATAAAGATGGCAGACAGATAAAGATAGTGGACAGAAAAAGATGTTGGACAGATAAAGATAGTGGACAGTTAAAGATAGTGGACATATAAAGATAGTGGACAGATAAAGATAGTGGACAGATAAAGATAGTGGACAGATAAAGATTGTGGACAGATAAAGATGGTGGACAGATAAAGATAGTGGACAGATAAAGATAGTGGACAGATAAAGATGGTGGACAGAAAAAGATGGTGGACAGATAAAGATAGTGGACAGTTAAAGATAGTGGACAGATAAAGATAGTGGACAGATACAGATAGTGGACAGATACAGATAGTTGACATATACAGATAGTGAACAGATAAAGATAGTGGACTGATAAAGATGGTGGACAGATAAAGATGGTGGACGGATACAGAAAGTGGACAGATAAAGATAGTGGACAGATAAATAAAGTGGACAGATACAGATAGTAGATAGATAAAAATAGTCGACAGATATGATATTGGACACATAAAGATAGTGGACAGATAAAGATGGTAGACAGTAAAAATAGTGGACAGATAAAGATGGTGGACAGATAAGGATGTTACACAGATAAAGATAGTGGACAGATAAAGATAGTGGACAGATAAAGATAGTGGAAAGATAAAGATAGTGGACATATAAAGATAGTGAACAGATAAAGACAGTGGACAGATAAAGATGGTGGACAGACAAAGATAGTGGACATATAAAGATGGTGGACAGATAAAGATGGTGGACAGATAAAGATAGTGAACAGATAAAAATGGTGGACAGATAAAGATAGTGGACAGTTAAAGGTAGTGGACAGATAAAGATAGTGGACAGATAAAGATGGTGGAAAAATAAAGATGGTGGACAGATAAAGATGGTGGACAGATAAAGATTATGGACAGATAAAGATAGTGTACAGATAAATTAGTGGACAGATAAAGGTAGTGGACGGATAAAGATAGTGGACAGATAAAGATGTTGGACAGATAAAGATAGTGGACAGTCAAAGATGGGGACAGATAAAGATGGTGGACAGGTAAAGATAGTGGACAGATAAAGATAGTGGACAGATAAAGATATTTTGAATTCTATAGACAATTATGAATTCTGTAGACAGCTAAGAAAACATTACAGTCAAAATATTTACGCATATATTGAGAAGAAACCATTACAATTAACGTGATGAAGAACATAATGAGAATTAAACAATACATTCAACATAGTGAAGAATATATAATCAGAAGGGAACATTACTTTCAACAAAACTAACACAGATTCGGCGCCAATCGAAAAGTAAGTTTGGACCAAACGAAAATGAATGACGAAAAATGTGAAGTAGGGGTGTGTCACAGTTATGACGTAAGAGTTGTTAATATGGTAGCAGACATGTTGTATGATATCGTAATGAAAACATTTCGGCGATATATTTGCCCATGTCAGATACGGGAGTCCCCTTAAGACCTGTAATCTTCCCATGACATTTAATCAGTTAAGAATATGATGACAAGAAACCATTACAATTTATATCATGAAGATCATAGTGAAAAGAAAACACAACAATTATTACAACTGAGAAGAGAAACTTTACATTCAACATAATTAAGAATATAATGACAAGAAACCATTACAATTAACACTAAAGTGGAATATAATGAGAATAAACCATTACAATTAAAATAAAGAGGAATAAATATAAGAAGAAAACAACCATCGACATAGATAAGAATATATCTACAAGAAAACATGAAAGTCAATACAATGATCGTCATCTAAAGAATAGTTCAATAAGCAAAGTGTACTCACCATCCTCACTCTTTGACAAAGTCGGCACCAAACTCTGGGCCCTCTTTCTGGCGATCAACTCATGGGGCACCCAAAACTTTTCACTGGGGTCACTGCTGCCAGCCACCGGCGAACTGGGACCCGAACCCATCCGCTTGTTACCCAACAGCCATTCAGCCCGAACGCTAGCCGCTCTCGGGAGACCACCACTAGCACCGCTGAAGGTGCCCGGGCGGGCCGTGCCTCCGACGCTGGCCATGCATTTCGCTGCAAGACGTTGTAGCCAACCTCCGCCTTCGAAGAGAAGATCCGGGTGTTCTAGAGCCGAGGCATACTCGTCTAAAAGGCCGGTGGTTTGAGTGCCTGTATTCGAGGTCTTGCCGACTGATCGTGGGGTGGCCTGGATGCCGACAGTTTTCGTGTGGTAATCCGAGGAATACAAATCCGAGTCTCCTTGAGTGTCTAGTTCTCCCGAAGAAGTATATGTTCCTTGTGCTGATTGGTCAGTTACTTCTTTGGCGTCCCCGCGTGATTTCTTTGATTTTGGTGACACACTTCTGTTTGCTTTCAAACAAAGAGATAATGATGACTCCCCGTTTTTGGAGTCCGGACTATGATCGAAATTTTCGTCGATTTTTTTCGATTTTGGACACGGGGATTTCGATCGTCTTTTTTCATCTGCAGACGATGAGCCAAGCTCGATGTTTGTCAGCGCTGCTCTGTCTGTTTGCTTGAGTATCCCTTTGTAGTTGTCAGAAGTTTTAGATTTCGGAAGTCCATTTATGGCTTGCTTGTTGAGAACGATTGATATGCTATCTGTAGTATCGTGGTCTGATAATGACAAATTGTCGCTTGATTCAGAAAAGCCAGCGAAAGATGAATGCCTTCTAGCGCCTTGTTTTAAAACTGACCGTAAAGCCGGTGGGATCTTTCCTCCCACGACATTATCATCCCAACTGACGATTGGTTGAAACTGAACTGTGTTTGTTTTCTTTACGTATCTACCAGTGGTAACGCTTGGTGTGGTTGGAATCGATATGTTTGTTAACGATGATCCAATTGGTCCACGATTGATTAGTCTATCTGGCGTGTCTTGGCCAACAAAACAAGCCGCGCCGCTCACAGCTGTGGCCACCAATTGTCTACCGGCAACTTGAGCTATCGGGGCAAGAAACTCACTAATATTCACACCACTGCTACCGCTGTTAATGACCCCACCAGCTGGCGTTGTGGTGTTCGTATTATCCTCGGCTGCGATTTCATACACACGAGTCATATCTTCGATAAGGGAGTTGTCTTTGGCCAAACAGCCTGCTTCGTCTTCTCGTGACGCCGACTGCTTTATGGACTGGTGAAGATGATGCTGATGAATTCGTTGATGATACGGGTTGATGAGCACCCTTTTCCGCGGTTTTCTTCTTGCCTTTCATGTCTCCTAACAGATTACTAATGCTTCCAGCAAAGCGGCTGTCGTCACTTTCATCCTTGGTTCCACCTTTGTGTCTTCCGATAGATAATGAGAACCTTTTCCTCCTCTTATCGAACAAGACCTGATCGTCAAAGCTGCCACTGAATCCGCCCACCGACTCCCGCCGCTCGCGAATATCATCCATCTCATCATCCTTCTCTCCCCATAAGTTATGAATTTGCTTCACCAGAGCTGCGATGCTTCCTGCGTCCGAAGACTTTCTCCCCTGATTTCGCAGTTTCCCGAGTTTAGATTTGGCAGAAACTAAGGTCCTTTCGTCCGTTAAAGACCCTCTCCTGCCTTCGTTGAAGAGCCTTCGCGGCAATGGCGTGAGCCCCGTGTCGGAAAACTTACGTCTTCCTTGGTAGTTGGCCGGTGGACCATCTGAAATCATTGTCTTCGCTGGGGGTTCTGGTCCAGCAGACAGCTAGATTTGGTAGATGTTTGGGGGAGGTTTTCGGTGTCGTTTGTTGGTGAGGCGGTGGCGACGACGGAGATGGCAGTGACTGGACTCTACTGACGATATGATGATGAAGCTTTGATGAGGACTCCGTTGACGACGTCGATGATGTGGATGTAGAGTTTAACGCAGATTTAAATAGCGTTCCTCGGATTGGCGACGGTGATTTTCTTCCTTTGGGGGGATTGGGAGATTTCCTTCCTGAGTTTTGGTCTAGAAAGAGGAAATTACAAGTCCCATGCGATCCCCGGCGTCCTCGGTCCTGGGGGACATTTGGAACGGACAATGTCCCCTTGTCCTCACAACCTAAAGCGGACAGTTCTGAACGCATCAATTGCTCTTTCGGTTTACTTTTCGTCTCACTAACACTTTTCACCATGACATTATCCCCTACACCACTTCCTATTTCACTGCTGCTTCCATCCACAACACTAACACACACAGAAGCGCCGCCGCAAACAGCCCCCACGGCGGATGCGCCACTGGTAATTGTTCGACCCTTGCTTGGCGACTCTCCTGCACCGACGGAATGAACACCTTGCTCAAAATCTGGCACCGGCGATTTGCGTAAAAGTTGTGAAGCTGCTTTAGTTAACCTACTAAATCCTAAACTTTCACACGCAACACTAGACGCTGTACTTGTTATATGTTCACCGACACTATCTAGTAGCCTCATTAGACTTCTTCAGCGCGTCTAAATTGTCTCTCGAAAAATACCGACTTCCAGATTTGCTAGCGAGACCACCAAGTGTTGCACCGCCAATGTCCGGTACATAGCTCCTTGTACTGACATCTCCGGTGGATCGCTTGGCAGAAAGAGGTTGGTGTTGAAGATGGTACGTGAAACTAGAAGAACTATGTGAGGAGACACCAACCTCCGTGTCTTTTCCTAGTAGCTGCACACGGTTTTGTAACACAACCAGATGATGTAAGCGTATTGCCGCTCTTAGAATCAGCCACGCCGCTAGTGTTGAGTACTTGAACTGTTGCTTCAACTTTCCGATCGCTGTGTGTACCCCCACTAGCGACTGCCCCGCTGTCTGCGGTTAATCGACTGGGCTCGCCACTGCTAACAACAGCTTCTCCGTCATTATTGTTGGTGATGTTGATTTGATTTTGTGCTGCTGTTGTTGTACCTACCGGGTCAGTGGTACTTTTACTCTGTTGAACCCCAGCCCACGAAGTTTGTTGACGTTTAGATACAGCACCTGATGCTAGTGGGTCCGATTTTGTGGCTGAGCAGCGAGCGTGGGCAGCCGCGAACTTTGCCACCGGCGATGGAGATGTAGGCTTCAGCAGTGATGAGGAGGGGATCGACGGCGTGGACAGAGACAGTCTCCGAGGTGTGGTTTTGTGCTGTTGCTGCAAATGTTTACTTGGGGTCAAAGGAGGTGGCGTTTTTATAGTTGAGGGTGGTGACGGCGACGCTGAAAGCTTGTGGTGAAACCTTCTAAAGAAATCGCCAATCTTTTCGATCCCGGCCGACCTTGGAGCAGGGGACAAATAGCCGGGGCTCTTTTCTATTCCAGAGTCAGATGAAGTCGTTGAAAGAGTCATGCACGCCACCTTATGCGGCTGGCCGTCTCTGTCTATCACGGCGTCGCCAGCTCTTATTTCATATTGCACGTCGTTGGTGAGTGAAGATCCGGGAGTTTGCCTCTCTCCTGGTGCGGAACTAAGCCACGTTGAGAACACACTAAATCCTGAATTCGATAGTTTGCTACTAAGTGGCGTGCGAGGCGATGCCGCGGAGTACTCGCCCTTACCAATATTGTCCGAAAACTTACCACTAAAACTTTTTGCCTCGTGCAGCCCAGCATCAAATGGCGTGGGCGACAATGGAGATTTAAACCCCCGGTTGAAATTCCAATTGGAAGTGTCGTGTCTCGGCGATGGGGACAACGACGAGATTACAAAAGGCGTTGACGGAGGCTGTAAAATTCCTGGATGATGAGGAAAAAACGAACTTTGACTTGTAGCTGTTCCTAACGTGGTTGTAACGGCCAGCGATGGTACAGATCCGTGAATGGCCTTACTATATTTGAAACTCGCTTCTGGTCTCGGAAATGTTTGCGTGACGACACAACTGCTGGAGTCTCGTGAGCGTACCGTGGGCTCCAGACGAGGAGACAAAAGGAAGTGAGAGCCCTTGGAGATATCCGCCTGCGTCACGAGAATTGGGGGCGACGAGGGCCCCTCTCTGACGCTGCTGATTCCGCCCCACCAGTATGGCGTAGTGCTGGAGCTCGGGTAGTTCTTTTGATAGAATACGCTGGTGTGATCCTGATAGAAATATCCAAAAGCTTCATGTGTCGGAGACGACACCTTATCTTCTAACACTGGAGTCAGCGCTGGTGGTTGCTGGGCTAGTGAATGCTGGCGATGTAGTTGCTGCTGTTGTAGTAGTTTTTCTTGCCGTAGTTGTTCGTCCTTCCAAGCTTTCAGGGCTAAGACCAGTTCATCCTCGCTATCACTTTCAACGTCCTGTTTGCTTTTATTGTCATTATCATCATCATCAGCTGCTCGTGACGTACTCCTTCAAAGACAGGTCCTCGTAAGCACTCCGGACCTTGTGGCTGTTCATCTTGCCACTTTCTCAAAGAAAGAACCGCGTCATCATCATCTTCAGCATCAACATCGTCAAGAAAATCCTCACTATCCTCCAGAACTTTCGTCTCGTCGCCATCACCACCACCACCACCACCACCGCCACTGCTGCTGCTACTACTGCTACTAATACTGCCCGCTTCAGATTTCTGCACGATCTCCTTTGAATGGTCTGTCCCCAACACAAGATGGCTCCGTGTCAACCTCAATGGCTGTCTCTGGGGCTTTCTGGTGGGTTGTTGTCGCTGTCGGCGAGCTGGGAGACTCCTCCACCCACCAGCCTCTTCGTAATGCTTCGCTAACCGAGTCCCACAGTCCGCATCCAACCACTCTAGAATCCTCATTGATTTTTCAAACCGGCTACTCTGCCGCCCAAGAGTTTTCTCCCCTCCTCTTTTTCTTCTTCTCCACCAGCCCTTCGACTCTTTCGATGAGGAGCTTTCTTGACCTTTATCTTCCGCATCACCTCTTTTACTCACCTCCTTCTTTCTTCTTCACAATTTTCTTCCCCCTCCTCCAGTAATCATTGATAACTGTCTTCAGAATTCGCCTCTCTGCCTCATTAACCGAACCCACATTATCTCCCTTTTCTGCTGCCGAGATCACAGAATATTCCTTCCTGGCATCTCCTCCACTCCCGCCACCTCTATCAACGTCAGGCCCTCCACTTCTCACCACTCCTGCTCCACCAGCACTCATTTCCTCCACTCTCACTCTCCCATCACTCATTTCACAATACTGCCCTTTTGCTAAACTCCCATCTTTCGTGTATTCATCCTTCCAAAAATGCAACTATCACCTTCTTTACTTTTCCATTATCTTTAGGGTAGATTTAATTTCGTCTGTTTTCTCGCAACTTACAGCGGGTCTTCTGTCTCTCCATTTCGCTGAGATCTTCCAATGAAGGGTCTAGACAGACTGTAAATCCTGTCAGGTCTTCCACTTTAACTTCCCGGCTCAAGCGCCGTCTCCGCTGTTATGTAATCACCTTTAAGGTTGCATGGAAACTGTTATCTAATGAGAAGAAAATATATATATTAAGCTAGGATCATTTGTCTGTCTGTATGTATGTATATATCTGTGTGCGTGTGTGTGTGTATGTATATCTATCTATCTATCTATCTATCTATCTATCTATCTATCTATCTATCTATCTATCTATCTATCTATCTATCTATCTATCTATCTATCTATGTCTGTCTACACACTTACCTAGCTATCTATATGTCTGTCTGCTGGTCTATCTATGTGTCTCTCTGTCTTTGTGTCTTTATTATCATCATCATGTGCAATGACCAATGGCACGTACATTCATGTCACTCCACAAGATTCCATCCATCGTACTCAGGACCCAGTGTATTGACCATTTTCCATCTCACACCATTCAGAATCATTTCCCACAGCCTGTCCTTGCCCTTCTACCACCGATGTTTCCAGTTGTCACCACGTTGTTTTTTTCGTTGCCTCTCTTCTCATTATGTGGCAAAAGATCACTGTCTGTCTCTTTCGATTAATAGTTGAGTATAATTTTCTATTTAAGTATGAGGGACTTCAATCGGAAACCTTAAAGGTGGGATAGAAATTACAATAACCACGCCATTGTCTTGTAACCTGCCAATAATGCATTGTTAAGGATGTCGAGAGTGTTAAGCACGTGACATCACGCAGCAGACTAACACGGTGACGTCATAAGATAATTTAAAGATGGTGGCCTCTCTTTTTTCATGTCCCATAGGGGAGCAGCGTTCTGTTATCCGTATTTATTTATTTTTTTTTATCAATGAAGGAGTAATACTTATAGAAATTCATGGGCGAATGAAGGTCCTGTATGGCGATGCAAGCAAATGTATGAGTGGAGTAGGAAGTTTCAAAACTGTTCTGCCCAATGGAGAGGTACAGCAGGTGGTGCATGAGTGGTTACACACGCGACCAAGAGAATTTTTCTTCTACAGGAATTCAAGTATTTTATCGGCGCTTGTGGACTTGCATTGAACGCAGTGGTAACCACATCGAAAATGGTACATTTGTTCTTCACTTGTTCACAATATACTCACAAGAACAAAACAAAATGAATTTAAGGTTTTCATTTGAAGTCCACTCTTTCACGCGCACACGCGAGCGCGCGCAAGCACGCACACACACACACACACACACACACACAACACACACACACACACACACACACATAAAGAGCTATAGAAGTAAAATCAGATCTGTACATATTTCATCAATGGTTACACAAAGGCATTTGACAATTTAAAACAAGAGGACATAATCTATTAGAACCGTTGAATATAGATCTGCGAATAATAAAGAACATACAATGGCAATAAACAATCAATCAATCAATCATGTGCCATGCCGGAAAGAGTGGGCGGTCATGACTCGCCATTTCACTCGATCACCAGAGTCGTGGATCAGCTCGGTGTTACTGTCTCGTCCATGCCATGTGGCCAAGCCATCCAGGTATTTTCCTCTCGGTCTTCCTCTTGGTCTGTTGCCTTCGATCTTGCCAGTTGTCACTAAGTTCTCCAATCCATTTCTTCTCATTACATGTCCAAAAAATGTTGACTGTCTACGTCTAATTTCTGTAATCAATTTACGATTTTCATCTGTCTCCTGTAGTTCATTATGATTCGCCTAAAGACTGATCATCGCAAGACAGGACAGAGACATTAAATTAGCAACATGGAATGTTAGGACGTTAAACGACAACGACAAATTAGAGAACATAAAATAAGAACTGGAAAGAGAAAACGATTAATATTTTAGGGATGTGCGAAACGAGATGGATAGGAGCAGGCATCAAGATAGATGAAGATGTTAAGATTATTTATTCTGGAAGTGAAGATCGACAAAGGGGAGTGGTAATTATTTTGGACCGGAAAACATTAAAATCTGTTCAAGGATATTGGGCCGTGTCGGACAGAGTTCTACTATGAACCTAAGGCCCATCCACGTCAATATGGAAGCACTATACTCGAGTTTCGCCCTCATTTGAGCTCGTCAGTAGTGCATATCCCTGACCGGATCCGGAAACAGTCCCGGATCACGCGTGTGAAGCGGGTGTGTAACCACGCGGCACACACTGGAAACACCCAAATTATCACAACAGAACACCACAACGCTACCCATCGTAGGCTATGCTCAAGACTGCCCAATCGCCGCGACCGACGTCCGTCAATCGATGGGACCCGAACGATCAGGACTTCTCACTGGCAAGGAACACCAGGCCTCCTAAATCCAGTGAGCAATAATCAATTGATTATGTGGATGGGCCTTAGGTTCATAACGGAATGCGATCGGCGTTGCCAGTAGTGGGTTGTGCTCAATATTTAAATTTCAAATCCCGAAACAACCACATAATCAATTGATTATTGCTCACTGGATTTAGGAGGCCTGGTGTTCCTTGCCAGTGAGAAGTCCTGATCGTTCGGGTCCCATCGATTGACGGACGTCGGTCGCGGCGATTGGGCAATCTTGAGCATAGCCTACGATGGGTAGCGTTGTGGTGTTCTGTTGTGATAATTTGGTGTTTCCAGTGTGTGCCGCGTGGTTACACACCCGCTTCACACGCGTGATCCGGGACTGTTTCCGGATCCGGTCAGGGATATGCACTACTGACGAGCTCAAATGAGGGCGAAACTCGAGTATAGTGCTTCCATATTGACGTGGATGGGCCTTAGGTTCATAACGGAATGCGATCGGCGTTGCCAGTAGTGGGTTGTGCTCAATATTTACATTTCAAATCCCGAAACAACCACATAATCAGAGTTCTACTAGTTAAATTAAGTGGCAGACTTTTTAACATAAATGTTATTCAAGTTTATGCCCCAACAGGAGAATTCAGTGACGATAGTGTAGAAGAATTTTATAATGACATAGAATCTGCCTTAAAGAAATGTAAAAATTCAGAAATAAACATCATATTAGGGGACTTCAATGCAAACGTAGGAAATCAAGGTGATAGATACACAGTAAGAAACTATGGTTTAGGAGAGAGAAATGAAAGAGGATACAGACACGTAGAGTGGGCAAACGAACAGGAAATGAGTGTAGGAAACACCTGGTTTAAGCAACACCCTAGAAGATTATGGACATGGAAGAGTCCTGATAACAGGATAAGAAACCAGATTGATTATATTCTGATTAGCAGAAGATTTAGAAACGCTTAACAATAGCAAAAACAGTTCCAAGTGCTGATTGTCATAGTGACCACAGATTACTTACAGGAACATTGAGGATAAAGCTGAAGAAAGTCAAGTATATAACAGGAAACACTAAATATGATTTGTGTACAAGGAAATACAAAACAAATTCAGCATAGAAGTACAGAACAGATTTGATATATTGTCTGATCTAGAGATCCTATTCCAGGATGTGTATGATCAATGGGAAACGTTGAAGAATTCAATCAGTTTGGCTGCAGAAATAACTATTCCAAAATTAAAGAAGGTGAGTCGTAAGAAATGGATGACTAAAGAAATTTTACACCTAATGGAAACAAGAAGACTCAACAAAAATAATTCTGCCAAATATGAAGAAATCCACAGACGAGTCAGAATATTATGTAAGGAGGAAAAAGAAGCATGGCTTGAGGAAAAGTGCTTAGAAATTGAAAAACAACACAACAGTCAAAATACCAAATTAGTGCACAAAAGAATTCAGGAACTTACTAATATAAGAACAAGTACATCAACAGGCTGTCTAAAAACTAAAGATGGCAAAATCATAATAGACACAGATCAGATTATACACGTTTGAACAGATTATGTGAAAAACCTTTATGAGGTTAACAGAGAGGAATAGTATGATATTAGATTTAATAATGAAGGACCACCAATTTTGAAGATGGAGATTCGAAATATTCTTAAGCATATGAAAGCTGGCAAGGCCCCCGGTGCAGATAACGTCACAACAGAAATGATTAAAGCTTTAGAAGAATATGGACTAGATCAAGTCACCAGACTGCTGAACACATTATATGATACTGGAGATATACCTCCTGAATTATGTAACTCTATATTTATTGCAATCCCAAAGAAATCAGGAGCCTTTGAATGTGATCAACATAGAACAATTACTATAATGAGTCACATCACAAAGATTGTGCTACGAATTATCATGCAAAGAGTGAGGAAGAAAATACAACCTGAAATAGGGGAAGAACAATGTGGGTTTGTAGAAGGAAAGGGTACAGTAAATGCTTTGTATATGCTGCGAACAGTTATTGAACGTGCTTTAGAAGTAAACAAGGATATACATCTTTGCTTTATTGACTACAAGCTGACCCGGCCCGGCTTCGCCCAGCGCCTGGTGGGGAGCATCTCATTTAATTCATATAAGTAGTCATATAAGTTCTCGTTCCCGTTACCGACTATCTGTCTGTCTGTCTGTCTGTCTGTCTGTCTGTCTGTCTGTCTGTCTGTCTGTCTGTCTGTCTGTCTGTCTGTCTGTCTGACCCGGCCCGGCATCACCCAGCTCCTGGTGTGGGGCATCTCATTTAATTCATATAAGTAGTCATATAAGCTCCCGTTCCCGTTCCCGACTATCTATCTGTCTGTCTTCTGTCTGTCTGTCTATCTGTCTGTCTGTCTGTCTGATCCGGCCCGGCTTCGCCCAGCCCCTGATGGGGAGCATCTCATTTAATTCATATAAGTAGTCATATAAGTTCCCGTTCCCGACTGTCTGTCTGTCTGTCTGTCTGTCTGTCTGTCTGTCTGTCTGTCTGTCTGTCTGTCTGTCTGTCTGTCTGTCTGTCCCTCCCTCTCTGTCTGTCTGTCTGTCTGTCCCTCTCTGTCTGTCTGTCTAATCATTTATTGGTTGCAGTTAGAACAACCTTAGATAAACGAAGACCAACTTACAAAAAAGCATTAGAAAGAGCACTTGAAAGATCTTTACATCTTCCCCAACAATTAACTTGGGTAAATGGAGCGGCGGCAGCAGCAGCAGCAGAAGAAGAAAAAAGGAGGAGTAGGAGCTGGGAGGAGGAAGAGGGAGGTGGAGGAGGGAGGAGGAGGGAGGAGGAGGGGGAGGAAGAGATAGACGGAGAGAGGAGGAGGAGGGAAGAGGAGGGAGGAGGAGGGAGGAGGAGGAGTAGGGAGGAATAGGAGGGAGGATGAGGGATTAGGAGGAGGAGAGAGGAGAGAGGAGGAGGGAGGAGGAGGGAGGAGGAGAGGAAGGAGGATAAGGAGGAGGAGAGGAGGAAGGGGAGGAGGGGAGGAGGGGGAGGAGGAGGGAGTGAAGGAGGTAGGGGCGGAGGAGAGGGAGAGACAAAGGAGGAGGAGGAGGAGGAGAGGAGCAAGAGGCAGGGAGGATGATGGAGGAGGAGGGAGGAGGAGAGGAGATAGGAAGGAGGGGGCCTGGAGGAGAGAAGGGAGGAGGGAAGCAGGGAAGAGGGAGAAGAGGAGGGAGGAGAAGGAGGGGGGAGGAGGCCGAGGGAGGGAGAAGGAGGAGTAGGTTGGAGGAGGAATGAGGAGTTAGGATGAGGAGGGTAGGAGAAGGAAGGTTGAGGGATGAGGTTCTGGAGGTAGAGGGAGGAGGAGGTATGTGAGGGGAGGGGAGATGGATTCTCTTGCTTGTAGGGAGTATGTCAGGAGAGAGGGTGAGGATATTTTCTTCTGACTGCGGTTGAGGGAGTCGGCTAGCTAGGACTGTGAATCGTAGTAATATATTTATTCTGAGTAAGGGCTGGGAGTCGGTCATGTGAGGAGGAAGGAGGGATTTCCTAGTTTTTAGTGACTTAGTTCGAGGGTAGTAGAGTATGAGGGAGTGACGTGCTTTCGAGGCTAGTTCTCTTGTCTGGATGGAGCTGTTAGGCGAAAGGAGGATTATAACGCATATGCCT
>JACEFZ010009169.1:235000-239264 GCA_014155875.1 Cepaea nemoralis
AGATAGATAGATAGATAGATAGATAGATAGATAGATAGATAGATAGATAGATAGATAGATAGATAGATAGATAGATAGATAGATAGATAGATAGATAGATAGATAGATAGATAGATAGATAGATAGATAGATAGATAGATAGATAGATAGATATGATAGATAGATAGATAGATAGATAGATAGATAGATAGATAGATAGATAGATAGATAGATAGATAGATAGATAGATAGATAGATAGAATAGATAGATCGTTTTTTTTAGCATATCCTTTTACAGGACTTAGCTGTCAACATCAGCATCTTTCAGCTGTATGTTGATCTCTTGGCAAGATTACGCTCAGTAGTTTGCCATTGCTTTCTGAGCGGCCGGCTCACATACCCCGTAAGTTACCGATGCGATTCGAACCACTGCTGATTTGAACCGTCATCACGTTACCTGACGAGAGTATACGAGATTACGGAGAAAAGTCATAACCTCTAAGCCACGAAGCCGGCAGATAGATAGATTGATATCAAATATGGGACATAATCTCGAAACTATGTCATGCATTACATTTTGACATTTTCTGTGTTATGTCCCATTTTTTGACCTACACAGGTGACAAAAATAAGTTAAAATCACATCCAAAACTGGGACGCAGGGGTGTTTCCAAGGCACCAGGGCCGGGTTAAATACTGGCCAAGACCTATTGACGCGTCCTCGATGAGCGTCCTGGGCAACAGGTCCTTTCGGGGTCCTGGCTAAAGTCAATAGGATCGCCGATTCCTCCGAAGTCGGAGTGTCTGCCTGTACGGCGAGGAACCACCAGTCTGCACACCAATAAGCCAGACATGGGACAACGGATACTCACGCAATACCTCAGGTCCTGTATGACATCACACTGATGTTGGACAACAGGATGCCTTCATCCGACATACAGGACTTCGCGTTGGAGCTCAATGCCAACGAACACAAGCAAGCAAGCAAACATCCAAACTCACAGAGATAGAATAACCATCCCAGATGTTGGCCTTTATGTCTTCCTCTTGTTTTCTTCCATCAATCTTGCCTGTTGTGACAAAGTTTTCTCATTTAGTTCCTCTCATAACGTGCCCAAACAATTGTGACTTGCTACGTCTAATTTCTCTAATCAGTTTACGGTTTTCATCTTCTTCTTGTGGGACTTTCTCTTAAGTTTTTCGTGTCCTGTCGATGTGTGTCTTTGCATTTCCCTCAGATGACCACATTCCCTGCATTAGATGTTTTTTTCAAGCTTGTCTGCTCATTGTCCACGTCTCACATTCATAACAATAGTACAGGTTCTATGTAGTCTCTTTATCTATAAACTTTTTCTTGTTGCCTTGACGTAATTTTATTTGGTCAGTATGTTTTTCCATCTTGAAAAAGGTTACTTTCGCATAACGAATCTTGTGTTCTAACCTCGTTCAAGGCATCTGTCCTCCATCAGGTGTTTCGCGATATCTGTGGTTTTTGTAACACAATTCGTCTTATTTGTGACTTGTGTCTGAGATGTCTGTGAAAAACAATTGAAATGCAAAAAACAAAGAGAAGAAAAAATAAAAGTTGAACGAGAGAAAGAGGAAGAAATAAGGCCCGAAAAAACCACCAAGTGTTTGCGTGACTTTTATTTAGTGTGCATATTCTCGCTTATCAGATAGTAGACTGAGATGATTAGCGAGGTGAAAACCGTTTCCTAGACCCCTATTTTCATTTACTAGAATTGTATGAAGCTCGCACAGTTCAACACGCAGACACGTGAAAGACGGATTAAGACGCTCCAGGTTTTTAAAACTTCCTGTGCTCTGATGATGGGAAGTGAGCATCGTGTTCCCTACACCGGTCGTTACAGTTACGTGACGTTTGATTTCTGGAAAGAAGAAAGAAAGAAGAAACGAAAGAAAGAAAAAAAAGAAAGAAGAAAAAAGAAAGAAAGAAAGAAAAGCGGGAGGGGTAAATAAAATAACAAGAATAACCACCAAACAAAGGTGTATGTACTCTGAAAACAGATTTCATAAACAAGCATCACAAGTCCTACCTGCCCTCAGGAACACGAAAAATTGAATCTGGGAATCACTATCCTTGCATTCCGGCTATTCATCCAGGGCTCCGACGTCCTTCTGCTGTAGCCAACAGAAGAGTCCCCCTGCCCCGATTTGGCACCAGTTGTGCCCTGACTGAACAGGCAATTTATCCTCTACGTGGATTTAATGTCGCCAATATTATTCTGTTCAACCACACTGAAACACCCTCTCTAGCTACGGGTCCTTTATTTTTTGTTGCACTGTCCATCTCGATCCACGAAAGCTTTCCAAATTTCAGTCATGGCATAATCTAAGCATCTTCTTCCTCACACACCTTGCATGTCCAGGGTAGAACCCCGGTGACTTTCTAGTTTGATTATTATATTTTTTTTGTTGCATATCCCTTACAGGACGTTGCAGTCACACCAGATTTTTCAGCTGCTGTTGATGTCACTAAAGCAGATTGCCTCAGTAGATTTGATCTATATTGGGCAGCATACTTTGCGAAGTCTATCCCAAGCGCAACACGTCGTTCTGTACAAATCTTCACCCACTGCAAAGCCACAATGAAAGCCTCCACCTCCATTACCGCATGCTAGATAACCGTGGTGTCATTCCAGACTCTCTCGTATAGTTCAACAAAAAAAATTACCTGCTCTAACGTCCTTATGAGCACCGTGCCTGTGGTTATACAGCTACATATTATTATACCCAGTTGCACACTGGTGGGATAGATATGGCTAGTCCTCACGCCGGACAAAACCTTTTACTTCTCAGGAGATATTCTTGCATCAACTTCATTCCTACATATTTGTCTAATAACTAAAGATACCGTAGCAGGCTCCACCAAATTTTCAATGTCCAGCTGCCATAGGTTTGGTAAAACGACGTTGTCCGAAAGTTGTATTTCCATGTCCAAGTGCCATGGATTTTTTGTTTAGCAAGACTAATCCGAGTCGACGAAATGGAATGGAGAAAAACAATAATGGGGAGGGGTAATATGCCCTGGGAAGAAGAGGAAGAGTCAAGAGCCCAAGAGAAATCAGTGGTGCAGATGTGGGCGGAATATCTCCAGATGGGTGTATCGGACGCGGTGACATCTTGCTTATGATCGAGAGGTATTTCCGGAAGGTGTTATGGAGCAAGGGTTTTGCAAAGACATGCTAGCTGAATGATGAATGAAATCGTAGAAGTAGCTTGCCATGTCCAACTCCAAGGATTTGTTTAAACACAAAAACAAACAAAACTAGAACAGTCGCTTACAGTCATACAAGGGTCGACTTCATTGCACTGCGATATTTTATCCCCTACAATGACTCCAGTCTCTTTCCTGTGCAGCGCAGAAAGCGTCGCACAAAGCACGAACTCCGTAGCTCCAGCGACGACCCCTCTGGAGTACGCCAAAAAAATGCAACTCGTGTGAACCGAAGACGCGGCTAAGAAATCCAACCATGACCTTCAGAAGCTCGGGCAGGCGGATTGGACTTTTCGCCATATAAGAGACTCCGACAACCAGAAGACTCCGACACAGAGAATCTAAACCGCACAGAGACCTAAACCGACACAAAGACTACCCGACACAAGGGACTCTGGACACAAGAGACTCCGACACCAGAGACTCGAACACAGAGACTATGACACAGAGACTCCGACACAGAAGACTATGACACAGAGACTCCGACACAGAGACTATGACACAAAGACTCCGCACAGAGACCTCCGACAAACAGAGACGCCGACACAGAGACTATGACCGAGACATCCGACACAAGACTCTTCGACACAGAGAAACTCCGACACAGAGACTCCGACACAGAGACTCCGACACAGAGACTCCGACACAGAGACTCCGAACGACAGAGACTCCGACCAGGACTCCGACACAGGAAACTCCGACACAGAGATATGACACAGAACTCCGTGACACAGAGACTCCGCAAACTGGGACTACCGACTACAGAGACTCCGACACAGGACTTCCGACACAGAGACTAGACACAGAGAACTTCCGACACAGAGACTCCGACACAAGGGTTCCCGACACAGAGAACCTGACACGACAGAGACTTAGGACCAGAGACTATCGACACAGAGACTCCGACCACAGAGCTATGACACAGAGACTCCGACCAGCGAACCATCCGACACAGAGACTATGACACAAGAGACTCTACACAGAGACTAGCCGAACACAGAGCACTATGACACAGAAACTATGACACAGACTCCCGACACAGAAGCA